>JAVJAQ010005452.1:0-10944 GCA_032362365.1 Zygogramma bicolorata
TAATTCTCAAAACATTTACTTGGTGAAATGTCATATTTCAAAATTATCAGGCAACGCTAAGATGCCTAGGAAACCCTGGTGTATCTATTTATACCTGAATAATTTTGGGATTAACTTGGCGAAAAGCGATTGCTTGATTTCTGAGATCGCAAAAGCTTCAGATCGCTATTGTAGATGGCGATCAGTCATATACCATATGAAGCTTAATTTCCAGTAGAGAGGAATGTGCAACCGAATATTCTACCACTGTTTATTATTTGCCTACTGAGATTTTGACAGCCCTGACAGCCAATCAAATGCGTTTCAGAAAACGTGCATGTAACGTGGAAACCTACCGTTAACAACCTGTCAATACTGTCACTGTCACCTGCCACCTCTACAAGTTTTTTGTGTTTTTATATCAGTTTGTAAGACTAGACTTCGATTCCGAGAAAATTTACGTTGCCCATTCGCCTGAGAATGTACGACAAAGTTCATGATAGTGTATCGAAAGTGACAGACTGTCTTGGAATTGGGGATACACACATCGGTTATGCAACGGTTCAAAATACGTATCACATCGATATTTCCTTTATTTACTTTGTTTTCAATATCTCATTATTAAGAGCTACAGATGTTTCCTCCTCGATATAAGACTTTCGCTCAAGCTGAAACGAATAAAATTAGCTACGACGCTACATTCATGTTATTATTTTGGGGTGATTTGTTTACTTACCTTTGGTACTGAATAAAGAAGAATATTTGGATCCCCAGATCACACAAAATACGAAATCTTCTACACATCGTGAAAAAGTACTTGTATAACTTCAACACGTATTCTACTTATATAGACTTTTGAACACTGTTGAGTGCGAAGAAATAATTTCAGTTTTCATTGACAACAATAAACATCAAAGTTACTTCAATCTGACAAAACCGACATTTGACAGATTTTCGAAAATGCTCATATAACGCCCCTATACAAAAATTAGAAAGCTTTTGTAATCGTCGATTGTTTTTCGCCGAGAAATTCTAAATAATATAGAATCACTAGATACACCAGGGTTTCCTAGGCATCTTAGGCAACGCTAAAGTAGTAGCAAATATACAGAATATTTCAAATTGGCAAGAATTGAAAAACTATATTGAGTAATGACTTTGCCGATCGAAGAAATGAGTCTTGTTTGAATAGGGATTTAGTAATGCTTAGATAGGCACAAAACAAAAAACCTCAACAATTTTACGAGAGATATTTGAATATATGGAATCTTTAATGAAATTATATTGACGAAAATGAAACGACAAATGCTTCCAAGGTACTGAAAAGAGAGTTCTACATAAACTCAGCTCCGATTAGATGTATGCGACCTTCGTCTCTGAGTGAAGCTTTGCAATTTGTCTTGAAAGAAGACAATGTTCAATAGTTTTAGAAAGTTTCAAATAGAGCTTCAATTACATCAAATTCACCACCTCCAATGGCGCAAATACAATGCAGTAAAACTTATTCAATCAATTTTGGCACACCTAATAATTTCTCTACCTCGCAAAATCAATTTCCGAGTCAACCAATATCTATACAACTAAACCACCTAATCAACCACGAAGGTTTCTCGCAAATAAGCAATATTGCAAACAAGCAATGCAAAATAGACAAGTTTACAGCAGATTTTGCTAGGTTATCTCATTACCTTTTTTGCAGAAATTAAGCCTTCATTTCGAGAGACAAAAAGTGATTCGAATCTAATAAGTATAGCTCCTAGATCAGACAGATTATCCAAGTCAAAACTTCCGTCCAAAATGGTGAATTATAATACCTTACCAACGCTTTCATAATGGTGAAATACCAAAATGCATGACACTTGCTAATAATTCAAGGCTATTACTACTATCTCTAACAATACAAATGAACCTGTGACTTTAAACTTACAAACAAGTTTTTGTCTTCAAACTTTCGATGAGAACCCAAAAAAATACACTGGATATCTCAGAATTCGTTATGACCATTTGGATGACGAGGAAAAAACAAAAATACTTCCACAAAGAATATTCGGATATTTTTTACTCAGAGAAATCAAAACTCAAAGCTGGCGGATTAAACTAGACAAACATGATTATATTATCATATAAGGAAAGGGAAAGTTGAACACAAACGCAGAGGCCTTATCTCGAGTTTTGATCCACACAAAAGACACCCAAATCTATGATGATTCATCTGGAAATAACGAAGCGAACATGTTCTGAAGAGTACTAGATGACATCATCGATGAATCTTCACGTTTAACGCACCCAAACATTACTTTTGGAAGTCATCAAATTTTACTGTATCCCTGTTTGTGAGCTCCAGAGTATCAACCGTCCCCTGATATTCAGACTATCGGAGAACCTCACAAAAGTCTCAAAACACCTACTACTGCAACATGTACAGTAGAGAAACCTGAATATAATCAAAATCATTCAAGAAATTCAATAGAAAATACCCTTATAAACCTTGTCGATGATGAAGTGAATGATAAACTCTAATTACAAGTGCAACCAGATAACGGTGTTCAATATTATATTACCATTCATTCAAATGCCGAACAAAATCCTGTAGTCGCAATTTCTATCGCAGAAGGCGGCGTAATCCTTGATTTAAACCAGTTGATCATAAGTTTGGTGCTCCACTCACCATCAACACCGAAAAAAATAATTTTGTTCGAGACAAAAATTTGAATTCATGTACAAATCCAAAAAATGATATGGAGAGTGATATTCTCAATTTTATCAGGGAATATATTACTCCCAGAGTACAATATCATGTTCACTTTGAAGACCTTTATTATATGAACCAATTTCAAAATGAATATTTGAAACCTTTTATTACATTCAAGAGATGAACCAAGAAATTATTAGATGTCACCAGGAAACAAGACATTCAGGAAGTTACTCAAAACCATCACGAAGGCAAAACAGGCATCGTGGTGTCGAGGAAGCTTACATTTAATCATAAACACAAAATTCCTAACTATCATAGATAGTAAATATGCACAGGCGTACTTCGTGAACTCTCTAATAGGAACAGAAATTGCTGACAACCTCATTCAATTCTCCTCACCAAATCGCATCATTGTTGATAATGACGCAGAATTCAACAGTTTTATCATATCAGAACTTCTAGCTTTACATAAAATTGAGGTAAATTTCGTGTCACCCCATAATCATCAGTCGAATGGAATGATAGAAAGATTCCACTTCACCACGTATTTGCCTACTTAATACAAGAGGGATTCCGAAAAGCAAAAATGTTATACGCAGTTTTTTCATATAATCACACAATATACTTTGTGACAAAATCTAAACCAATCGACATCCTAAGTGGGCATATTTCAGCTAACAACTCTTTCAATATAGAAATCGGTGAAACATTTTTGGATGACTACGCCACTGAACATGAAGGAAAAAAGTTATAGACACAGACAAAACAGAAAACGTATACGAAAAAACGAACCTATAATTTCATTTCAACACGTAACACATATTCCAATTTTGGGACGTTGTTCATTTATGCCTTTGCTTTCCCTATAAAAAGACGAGTTTCAGAACTTCCGAAACTCCGAAGCCAAATTAACCACCCGAAGAATTCGATGATCAGGGTTCAGCTTCCTCGCTAAGCCTCCTACGCTGAATCTTCAGGGGGAGCAATTATGTCGCCCGTTTCTATGTGACTCGCTGACCATGCTGATACAGATTCATTTTGTAACCGTTGAACCGTTCAGTTTTATTTTTCTTATAAATTTGGATTCATGAAAAAGAACTTTGAGGTCCGGAAGTTTTATTTTTTATCTACACCTGGCTGCAACCATGGCTTTTCAAATTCTCTATATGCATTCCTGTGATGTGAATGATATTTCATTCAAATAACAAATGAATAACATTTTTTGTAGAGAATAAATTAACATTTTTGATTAGAAATATTTCCGGGCATACTTTTGTTGGCACCCTCTTTTCAATGAATTTGTCTATTCATAAATGTATGTAGGAATTTGAGTTTGATTATCTACGCAATGAACTTAGTTTTGAAGCGGAATCTTAGACTAATATTAAAAAAAACAATCAGTGTAGGTCTGATTTACTAAGCGATTTTCTTTCACAAAAAGATTCGTAGATCCTCCGTAAGCACAACTTCTCATGCTGCTAAGAAACCTGTCACAAAATCTAGATTGTATAACTGGTAGTTCACATCAGTACGATTGGGAGAAAAGCGATGCATACCCTCTTTCAGTAAAATTAAATTGATAAAAATAATTAATACAATAAAATGAAGAAGAAATCACTGGAGAAAAGGTGACTCGAGAATGAATGTGTTCAGAAATAATGAACCATTTCAATAATAAGCCTGGGGGAACTGACATGGGTGGAAATTCTAACAGACCCAATTTCCGAGGGTTACCAACCTGAGTTGAAACTTGAACAGACAATGTCCAATTGTCACTGACCTGGTATTCGCCATCTAGGATCAGACTTGGAATACACCTGATTTGACATACTAAGAGAGCTGAGTGAGCATTTCTCAGCTATTGGTGATGCCCTGAATAATGAAATCGAAATGAACTAATGCCTATACAGTTCAAGACTTATTTGAGTAATCGAATACCCTAGCACCATTTCATATTGGTTGCACTCGACGGGCGTTCTACTAACACGGTGAGCATTTTAACGAGATGAAGATTGATATTATCATCATCACTGATCTCTTACCTACAATATGTTTGTATCAGTCTTATTCTCCTTCAACGAATGCAATATCCTTAGAAATTTCGAGTCTGTTGTATCAACAAAACGAAATTTGGGTGATTTCGGAAGAAAATGAGAAAAAAAATGCATAACTACTCAAGAAATGAAGAATCCACATTCTCTGGTGCATGTGATATAAACGTAGATTCTCAGTTTGACAAAGATATGTGGTTGGTTTTCCATATTGATCAAGACGAAGCTATATATATTGCTCAGTAATCGGGCTGAAAGATTTTAATTGAATTTCGATATATCTTTTGGATTGTTTTTTTTTTGTGGAGTTTGCTGAATGTCAACAGTGAAGTTTCCATATTCCACCTCATAAAAATGGCACACTGAGAGTTTTCAAAATTGAGTAGACTTGATGAATACCATAACTACTTTTCACTGATAAAAAAATGTTCTCATCGTTATCTTCAATGAAGAGAATGTGAAGCCAATATATCAGCCGTATAAAAGTACAACAACTGGTAGCCCAATCATTTAGGGAAAATAGTTGCACGAACTCTAGTGGACGACAATTTTTTCTAGGTTTAAGTGTCATCGAAACTTCGTTCCCATTGGGAAAGAATTTTGAATCAAACTTATTCAAGAAAGCTTGTAAATCTATGGAAATAATTAACATCACCTCCGGGAGAGATCTTCATTTGGCCTTGTTGTTTGGATCACCAAATGCTGAAGAAAGAGAGGTGCATGACACAATCTGTCAGGCATATACTGATGATCCAAAGAGAATATCCAGTGTAACGAACGGTAGGGTTTGTATTCGTTGTTTTACTTTCATTGATCTTCTAGGTACACGCAATGATCCCTCAATATTTTCTTTCTAACACTGTACCTCTATTTCAACCTATCTGTGTCAGTTTATGTCTACAGAATAGACAAATTTACAATTTACAATCCCACCACTCTGTTACTAGTGTGGTTATTGCTGAAGGGGTATCATTTTTGTATTAATTCATCATAATCACTTGCTTATCAACACTTCTCAACTAGTTCACACTTTAGCAAAAATAATCCCAACGCTAGATCACCGGATGTAACGGCTGCGAGAGTTATTGTAATTCTGCATGAACCCTTCTAGTATCTTATTTCTCTTCATGTAAATCATTTATCCCTCTGCACTTTACTAGATGGAATAATTTGCTGGAGGCCTCTGAGTTCATTAAGGCAGCGGCTGTCACCATGGTGTGAGAATTCTTCATACCAAATTTTGGATGTTTGAGGCTATATCCGGAAGGAATATGAATTCGGCCCTTTGCACGAAAAAAGTGAGAAACCTAGGGTTCAATTTCTGCTTCCTCGTATACTCTGAAATCTGAAAATAGGGAGGCTTGTAGGAAATGAAATCCTCTGATAACTTTACGAGATATATTAGCAACGAAATGAAAAAAGGAACTTACAAAGTAGTTTAGAAAAAAATATATAACGAAAGAAATATGCAGTGAAAACAATTTATAACAAAAAAATTACATTTACCGTACTTTTTAGTTTAATCAAGATATTGAAAAATTAACTGAGACGGCAATGGTCTTCTCTATGCATAAGAATAATGAAAATTCCACAAACAGAAAAATGTGTACTCATGAACACAAAAGCTGATGTACTTCTACTTCTATAAATGCCTCTTAATTTGCCCTACTGGCTAAATGTATATTATAGGCCGCCCTACGGCCCATCTCAATAACTACTTGATGTCACAGAGAGTCAGAAAGATTTCTCAAATTGTGATTCAAACAACAGATATAAAATTAATGATGGCTTCTCGTCCCAAAAGTGAATAAAATGGTTATTTACGTTAACACACATCAAAATTGACATACCAAGTCTTCTGTCTATCTTGCATGGCTGTTTCCATTCCATTCCATATATCTCTTGGTATTCCAAGATATGGCATTTTGCATACGAATCAATTTGACGTTATTTATTTTCCCGATTTTTCCGACTGTAACTAGATTCTCGTAACGAAACGCGCCCCAATAATTTTGGCAGGGGACAAACTTTGAAAGGCCGTCCCCTCGCCTTCGCGAGTTTTTTTTCCCCTTCGAACTTTTTCTTATTTGACTCCCCACCGTGTCTGTGGATCAACAACCAAGAGCGACTTTTTCGTCCACTCTCAATTCGAGCCAACGCCCGTCAATTTTTGCAGATTTTGCAAAAATCGCATTTTCTCGAGCCTGCCGACCACACAGCGCTGTCCGTCGGCTGATCACACGCGAAGACGATATTTTGTCTATCAAAAAACTTACGCATTGAAATCTCATATCTCGTCTAGACTGAAGCGAAGACTTCTTTCATTGGGTGTTTCGTAAGAGGAATTCTCAAATGAATTTTGATACATTGTATATGAAGCTTTCATATACAGGGTGCGAATACTTATATTGACCCACTTGAAAATGCTCAGCATTACACCAGTGTGGCTGTACAATCCTTGTCGTACAAAAATTTTTGTGAGAATCTGATGAAATTTAGTCTCATCTGTTCCTCATCTCATCTGTTTCAATGGTGTATGCATCCAGAGAGCAAAGTTTAGTGAAATGTGTTGGGTTTTCTAGTTAGTTGAAGTCAGTTGAGCAATCTGAGTGTTTCAAAAAGTGAAATATCAGTAAGAACAGTTGTATTTTTATAGTGAAGTTAATAAAAACAGTTTAGTGTATCTCGGATTGATCATTCAGGAAAACAAACCAAAATGATGGATATGAGTAGGGTTTGCAGCTATGAACTCCACTGAGTTATTTTCTGTTGTATTCACGAGCAGGCACAGGAACACTGAATAAAAAATCGAAAAGAATTATCGTCTGTGAAATAGGCACTGGTAATAATAGTATAGTAACATGGAATTCATTCCTGAGCCACAAAAGTGAAAAAGATAATTTTCTTGGCGCCCAAACATATGTTCTGATTTTCATTCATGGTAATTTTCTCTATTGATATCACCAATTCTTGTCCTTAATGTAACTAGAGAATGACAATCATCCCTTGTTTGAATTACCATTAAATACCATTAAACAGGTCACTGTACAATTCTCAAAGAAATTGGGTTCGTAGTACTGTGACATGTGTTTCGCTACACAACAGCTTCTCCACGCATGATTTCTGTCCTCTTTTAGAAGTCATCCTTGAGAAAGAAACTGATATTATTTCGGCGTTAGATACATGATGTATAATCATATAATTTTGTAATAATTTTATATATTCACTTCTTCTTCCCATCTCCTCGTGATTACTCAAATCGAGTCGCTGAGTGACAATAGAATGCAAGATGACAGTGAAACCAAGACTCAAAGAAGCATCACACACAAGTTGTTCCCCTAATATATTCTACAAGTACCAGCGAATTATCAGAAATACTTTGAAGAGCTACAGTGGACCACACAATGAAACAGTCGGTTGACTTAAGATTTTACTCAAGGATTGAATAACGAGACTTTCAGGCAACTCACTTGGTAGCACTGAAGGGTTCTCTGAGTTTCCCTAGAGTTGGAATAGCAAATGCGCAACCGGAAAAATAAGTGAGCCACCTGTAGAGATTCATGCTTGGTAATTGTGTGAACATTCGGTATAGAGCCGGATGACAGTGGATGAGGGAATTTCGAGTTGAAAAATAAAGAAATTTGTCAGCAGGAATTACGCTTTCCAAAATTTACGAATAATCCATGGCGCTGCGGATAAAAACGAGCTGAAATATGAGTTTGGAGTGTAACACTATACAAAATACAGGCATCAGGGATAAAGTCAGATACAAAAATTCGGCTGAAAGGAAAATGCCCATACTATAGCATACACTAGGTTCGAAAGCACTCGATGTTTACGGAACGTTAGATATAATAGATGAGGACAAGAAAGATGGGATAGGGGCAATAGATGAATTGAAGAACATTCTTTCCATTTATCTAATGAAACCTTCAGTAGACATAGGTTCAATACAAAGAGGCAGAAAGAAAGTGAAATTGTCGCCATTTTCATAACTAAATTGAAATTGGAACAATGAAAGATAGTCTCATCAATCAGTTTCAAAAAATGTTTCGTTATAGGAATATGAATATGGTGCAAGAAATACAGATATTTCAGAAAATGAAAAGGAAGGAATAGTTGAAGATACATTAAGCAGTATCAAAGAATGGTAACATGAATTGTGGTAGAGGGGCTTCAACTTCATTTCAAAATGGATGCAGGAGCTGATATAGACATCCTGAATTATTCTGAAACATCTTGAGTCAATGCAAATTTGAAAAAATCAAAACTTTGGAATAATAGTGGTTCTCCTGTCAACGTTATCGAGGAAAACACTATTATCATTTCAGATGAAGAATGAAATACATATGGTAGACTTTCAAGTAATTTACTCTGATACATCTTGTTTTTTGGTTTGACACTCATACATAGATTGAACTTGGTTGAAAAAAATTAATGTAAAGCATATCCAGCTATTACAACAATATGAAAATGTGTTTGATGGTATAGGAGAACTGTAATTTCCAGATGATATCAAATTGAAAGGGAGTTGGAAAAAATGTAAGATATTATGAAAATCATAAGAGGAGTAACTGAGCCAACGGAATGGGTAGTGAGAAAACCAGACGAAATTTCATTAAGGATGCCAGATGCCAAAATATTTTCGACCTGAGATGCTAATAAGGAAACAAGCTCACCGAGGTGAGTCGATTGATTGAAATGATACAGATTCAGAAAACAGAAGTTTAAATTTATGTTTCTTTCATCGTGGAATATTTGTCTTTTCAGACTATAAGTTAAACACTTCCATCAAAGAAACTAGCGAAGATGAATTGTTATTTTCAGTCATGAATTTTATCAGTGATGGATGGCCCAGAAAAGAATTCATTCTGAATTTCTTTTGGAATAAATTCTTTTCTTATATTTCATCATTCAATTGAACATGATTTATTTGTTTAAAATTTTTTTTATTCAGAAACTCGTGTGTTGTTTCTCGTAGTCCAAAAAGTGCAGATTCATAGATCCCATTCACACGAATCACTCATTTTGAGGAAAAGTCCTAACGGTCCGTAGCAGGAAATGACATTTTTTACGACAAAAAACATTATAGTTGATGGTTGATCATATTATTAAGTGAGATGAATTTGAAGAGGGTGAAAAGGTACCATTTGGAGGTACGTACTACACTTTATATTTATGAATCAGGCACTGGAAATCATCATTGGCGAAATAATGATACATATATTCTGATCACACCTGTTCCAGGACCGACTCTGAATTAGAATCATCAGATTGGAAGTCATAAGTTGGCACCTCTGACCAAGTGAATTCAGATAGCTCGAACACTGCCTCAGTACCAGTTTTGATAACAGTCAAAGTAGTTTTTCTGCCTCCGATTCAAATACGTAAGAGCCCACTATTACTACTAAATCTGGCAAAATAGTTGAAAAGCCTTCTCATTTCTCAAATTATCACCCATCTAAATCATTTCATCATTTATTTTCATGGAGAAAGGGATTTATAGTTACTTGTTGATTGAGTGAAAATATAGAAAGTATAGAATTACATAACAGTGGATAAGAGAATTTCAAGTTCAATAGGAAAGGAATTCCTCAACACAAATTACGCTTTCCTAATTTCATAAATATTACAAAACCACACAGTGCTTTGGCACCCAGGATAATCAGCCGATCCTTGCCCATACAAGTCTCTGCCTCCTGGGCGCGCTCATGAAAGTGTTCGACAAGACAGAAAATGAAACTAATGATGATAAAAATATTCCGCTTTCTCCATTCTCTCGTTTGGATTTGGATAAAAATGTTCTCCTTTCTCTATTCTCCTATTTGGATTCAGTGCCTTCTCTTTCAATTTCAATGTGTTTCGAAAATTCAATTCCTAATATTTTTTTTTATTTTATGTTTGCCTTTGTGAAACTTCATGTAGAGATCAATTACTCTAACAATAAATTGATATTATTTGCACTCGATGCGAATTTGGCTAACATGGCCAGCATCTACATACTGTGACTATCAATTTTCGTTTTCTAAAGATGCTAACCTTGTTAGCAAAATGCGAGTCGAGTGCAAATGATATTAGTTTGGTGTTAGAGTGATTGATCTCTACAGGAAATTTCAACTTTCACATCAAAGGTTTCAATATCATCGTTCATTCTGCTATTTTGCATTCCAATTTCAATTTTTGAATTGATTATTTCGATTTTGACTGACTTTTTATTTC
>JAVJAQ010005453.1:0-292407 GCA_032362365.1 Zygogramma bicolorata
CAAAACTATTACTATAGTTGGGCTGTTCAAAAGATAGAATTCAAGGACGCGTGAACAGTGAATGCCTGCATCTATATTAGCCTGCGCGGCGTAGCCACGCCTTCCAAACTGAAATGAAAGAAGAACTGTTTACACTGTACTGTACTCATTTGTGCTTTGTATTTAAGTGTTTTACGTTAATTAAATAATATGGATGGAAACATTCTTTCACCTCCAAGAAAAAGATCAACAAAAAGACATTTAACTGTAGAGGAAAAAGGTGTAATAATGAACACTTATAAAAAAGCATCCCAAGAGTTGATGGGAGAACGACGCGGCGACGTTTTTGTTGAGTGGTGTAAATCGGACTTGTAACATTGGGGAGAGGAACATTCAAAGAGTGCGTGCCGTTCACGTGATCATTCTATCTTTTCAGCGGCTACACTATACTATAGCTGATCAGTGGGCATAAAGTTAGGCTGGTTTCGTCAAGTGGATGAAAGCGCTCGAATGGTAAGATCCCTGGAGCCTAATTATTGAACACTTCCGGTATTCAGGGACAGTTTTTCGAAAAAAGAATATAAATGAGTTATCTGTCAGATAGGAGGAAATGAAAGGGTGCGGTGAGTAATAATGGGCAGTGATAAGGATTGAAACTGTTGGTTATATTTATCTGATAGATATCTTGCATCAAAAATCGGTTCTCAGCGAATACGCTAACAGTAGCAGTAGCGAATACGTTATTATAACGGAGATCGTGATAAATTAGGTCCGTAGGGCTTAATTTTTGATGGTGTTCTGATAACGTTCCCTGACAACGTTTTCGCTATATAACGAAAGTGCTCACAAATTGGGGCCTCTTGTCCTATACGTAGTTTTTCAAATCCAACCCAGGCTCTGAATTTTTCTAAATCAACAACGATATATGCTACAACAATGCACACAATAAACGTCTAATCAAATATGTGATCGGTAGCTTGTCTCGATATCAATATTATCAATCCAGGCGCGTGTACTTACGGTTTTTTCGGGTTCTGTTATTGTTGAAATATCGAATGCACTAAAAAAAGTAAAAACAGTGGTGCGATCTTAAATATTTCCGTGAAATTAAGTACGCATCGTCTATATCTCAGGAGGCATTTATGGTGTATAACATGATGAAATTCATTTTTGTCAGGAAACATTACGAAAAAAACAACCACTGTTCAACATCAATATGATTGAACTTTTTGTAGAGATTACCATTACACCAAACTGATATTATTTCTACTGCTTTTGACTGTAGATAATATAAATTTGTTGTTGGGGTAAAATTAATCTCTACAGAAAGTTTCAAAATTCACACTCAAGGTTCTAATTTCATTACTTATCAATATGACGGATTGAATTTTCTGTCTAAATTCAAAAATCACTCTGTATGTCGGTAACGAAGCGGTTTTGGATATTTTTGTATTTGAAATTCTGCAATCATATGGGTAGTCCCTTTATCCCCATGAGTTCCGTCGGTTTCAACTCGGGACACCCTGTATATATACAAGAATTACTCGTTTGTATGTTTTAGATAATAATTCAGATCAGTTTTGAAAATGCCGTTTACCAATTCGATTTTACTCCATTTGTAATGTAATTTTTCTAAAACCGAAAAAAATGTTTCATGAGATTTCGAAATAATGTAACGAACGTTATCAGTCAGAGGTTACTGTTTTTCAAGAATCGAAAAACTCAGAGTAGATATTCTAAGAGATGGAAATCCACAAAAAATGGTATGTTTTTCTCAGCAATATAATCTGATAACCGTTCAAAATTCAATTTTCTGTGAAAATTCAAAGAATTTGCGGAAACATGATCTCGTAGGTCAGCTATTCAATTTAATAAAAGATATTAAAATAATGAAACCCTTTTCATAGTCTCAGACGAAAAGGAAGTTCCCACACCAATAAAGAGTTGATATTAGACCGACCGTTAACATGGAAACGGGTAGCGCAGCTTCTGAACGAACTTCTTGCTCCCCTACCTTTGGGGGATCACATTACTCTGATACCTGCCAGAAATTACACGCGATACAAGATCCCTGTTTATACAACGGAGCCAAGGACTAAATACTATCGTTCATTTACATATTAAATGGTTCCTGCGGGATACGAGATGTGGTATTGCAATGTTTACTATTTTGTTGGGTTTTGATGAGTCGGGAGATAAATAGACTCCTTCAGTTTGGGAATAATGAGTTTCAGTGGAAATTATTACCATTCATTGATTAGTGGCTGATCCCGAGTGGAATTAATACGTACAACAACTGGAAGATACATAACAAAATTGAAGCTGGCAATATACGGAGCGTCCGTTTATTAATGGAAAGGAGGGAGAATCGATTTTGTAGTTTATTTTTGCTGAGAAAGGAATGAGACTGAGTGAAAGAATGTTCAGGAATACGTATCGAAAGTATTGCTCGAATATTGTTACTATTGGGTTTCCTGGGTTGAAAGTCGCACAAGAAGTGGCGGTATGGTGAATTTGACTTATGGAACTCTAAATGGTTAAAATAGCTCATCGGTGGCAGAAAATTCTAGAAAGGCAGAAGAATGATCTGGAACGAAAAGAAAAACAACGGATAGCAGACTTCCAGAAGGTTCTAGAATACCAAGATAATCTCTTCCAACATGTGTTAAATAAAACCGATGTACGAATGGAAGAACTGAAAGGAGAAATAAAACATCGAATGAGGTCAGGAGAGAAGTGCATACAGTGCGAGAGGAGATGAGAAATGAAATGAAAGGTATAGAAAAGCAGATAGTTCTTGTCAAGAACCAACATTCCGAAACAGGGTTGCCACATCAGGAATTTCCGTAAAACCGACGACTTTTGATACACAGTCGTCTTGATGACAAAATGGTTAAGGCTTTCGCGGCCGAGGTTTTCATTATCACTACTTATCTTCGGGTTTGAGGGCCGTCGTTCTTTGAAATTTCTTCCTGACGTTTCGCTAGCGCGAGTGACTAGCTCCTTCAGAGGCTCATCCATCTTGACTATTATTCCGATGACCGGTCTGTCGAATCCTTGACGTAGGAGTTTGTTCTTCCTACATGAGGCAGTCAACGAAATAATAGTCGACATGAGTGAGCGTCTGAAGAAGCTAGCCACTCGCGCCAGCGAAACGTCAGGAAGAAATTCCAAAGAACGACGGCCTTCAAACTCGAGTCGTCTTGGTCCATGTATCGACAAATTGAGGCTGCGTCAGATAATAATGGATGAGGTGGAGAAGGAAAAGCTACGGCACTAATAGCAGCTCTGGAAGGGCCGGCTTTTGGTATATTGCAGACCATGACCATCAGCAAAGGAAACATGAGGATCTGATTTCTGCATTAGAGTTGAGGTATGGTGATCAACACCGAGAACAGCTGTACCGGGCCCGAATGAAGACTCGCACAGAAAAATCAGGTGAGAGTTTGCAAGAATCTGAGGCAGATGTTAGATGTCTAATCCAGCTGGTGAGCTCAGAAGCGCCCGGCTGTGCAGATATTTATTGACGGAGTAAGAGACCCAGAAACCCAAAGAACTCTGATTGATAAACTTCAAGAGGAGTAGCGATGTTTTGGTTCGCTCTTTGGAAGTGGAGGCGACCTTCAAATCATCGAGGCCGAGAGTGCGAGCGGTATCAATAGAAGATCCCGAACAACGCTCAGGTGCAGCAACTGGTTCATTCGAGAAGATTCTGGAGGAAATCAAACTGATGATTAGTGGAATGAACACCCAGAAGAATAGGACTTGCTATAGATGTGGAAAATCTGGACATCTTATAAAAGACTGTTGGGTAAAAATGCCGCAGAGAATTTGCTATGGATGTAGAAAACCGGGGCATTTTATAAAAGACGGCAGGAAGAGAATGCCACAGAGGAAATGTTTTAGATGTGGAAGATCAGGACATTTCAAGGGAGATTGTAAGGTGAGAATGCTACCAAAACCCAACCCACCTGTCAGGATGCCGCCAAGTTCGCAATACCCTGCGAGGTCAAGGTCACTGAGGGTCATTTTTATCGACAGGCCGAGAACAACAACCAATAGTCTCACCATTCCTGGGTAATTGAATTAAATAGACATCACATGCACAATAGACACTGGTGCATCAGTTTCTTCGGTACGCAGTGAAATCCTACGGCCAGAAAGCGTGAAGTCTGTTTCTTTCAACTCCATGCTTCGAACAGTCACTGGTGCAAATCCACCTATTCGTTGAAAGGCTGATATTACACTGATTCTTGGGCGACTCACCATCACGGATACAGCGTACGTCGCGGACATATTTGATGAATTTATACTCGGGATGGATTTGATCATTGGCTAAGGGTTTCCATTCGACAACTAGAAGAAGGATGTGAAGTTCGGAGGAGAAGATTTTGTCCCTACAACTCCAGGACAGAGGAAGATGCCTGCGGAACCGCGATTACCGAAAATTGCGAGATTTCTTGCACCATCGAGGAGAGTAGTTTGTGCTACAGTGAATAATGACCCTGAATGCAGCGCAGCGTTCAGCCACCGGTTCCCGCACGAGCCCGGTTGAAGACAAAACAAGCCATCCCTGTGATAGCTGCCATATGTCGTATTGAAGGAAAAAGTGATATCTCCGAGTCGGAAACAACTGGAAGGACTGACTTCGTCAAACAAAAGGTCAATATTGGCCAAGTCCTACCGATTCGGCAGCAATCAAGAAGAGTGTCATTCACTAAACAACAAGAGACGGTAGAGCATATTGACAAAATGAAAGCTCGATACGATCTCAAGGCATACTGGTGGATTCAAAGAAGGAGATCGAGTGTGGCTTTAGAACCCTAGTCGTAGAAAAGAAATTTCTCCCAAACTAATACCATGCTGGGAAGGACCCTATTCAATAGTGAAGAGATAAATGACGTGGTGTACACGATTCAACGTAACCCCAGAGCAAAATTGAAGGTCGTTCACCTAGAAAGACCAAAACATTACAATGGGGATAATGACATATTGTTTCATCGGGACGATCAAAATTGAGAGGGGAATAATGTAAAGAAATCCCCTAGCGCCGGCCCTGTCGCTCGTGAATGCAAAATAATATGAGGGCTCGGAGGAAGATTGTTCACCCGCGAGATCGCGGCTCGCCAAGAAAATTCGATCATCGATATTTGACTGGAAGATTCTCCATAGGTGTAAGCAAGTATATATACGCAAGTGATTCATCGCTACGACAGAGATAATTATCAGAGTTTCTACCTTAGTGGAGAGGCGGAGAGATTTCACAGAGTTTCTAGTAGAGAGAGCTTAGATATTGCTAAGGGCAGAAGTCGAAGTGTAGAGAAAATTTCTATTACAGATAGTTTTAGTACAGAGCGTTGGATAGTAAGCGGAGCGATTCGAGTGATTGTATTGTATTGTGTAAAAAGTTGTGATAAAAGTAGTTTAGTGTTGTTTGGAGTTTTATAAAACGATCCCAGGGATTAATCGTGACAATATTGATGAAATCCAAAACGGCATGCAGATCAAAAACACGAAAAATTCCCAAAAAAAGAAAAGTGTTATTCCATATGGAGTGCACACGCTCGGTTGCAAGGAACCTGTCTTTTCATATTTTGGGGTTGATTATCAAGCCTCGAAAAGGCATGCAGTGTAAAATGCACCACCTCCTGGTCTAACTGATTTGAAGAAAGCAAAACTGCGAAAAGTTTATATATCGTCTCGTCCCAGAATGAGCTTTTGAAAAAGGATTTTCAATAAGTCCCGAAACCTACATTTCCTTTCATACATCGATCCGCTCAAGTCCACCATTCGCTTCAGCAAAACCTTTCCAGTAATTATTACGAATGCCCCTCTGATATCAGTGCTTTGGTTTCAATAGTCGGGACTGATTATAAGCCGGGTCTCTGAAAGAGTTCCATTTCTACCAATTCCTGAAAGGGATCGGCAACCTAGTCATCACTAATTAAATCTCACCTTCCTTAATTAGACAGAGTGCGTATATGCTACGAACTTCTCTTCGATATAGTTCGAAACAGGAAGGGTTGCTCTCCGCTAATGAACTTATGTTATTATTCACTTTCCGAAATTTGGTTTATAAAAGAGTTTATAGTGTGTTCAAAATTTGTTGAGAAAAATCGTCGTTTCTGTGAAATTCATGATAATGAAATTTCACATACGAAACAGGGAGTGGTTTTTGAATGCATTATTATAGTTTTTAATAGTTAACTGGTTAGACTGAAACCTTCGATACAAAAGTGGCCACTTTTTGGCAGAGACCAATTATCCTAGCACTAACTCAAAAGAGCTCACCCCAGACATATGATTTTCTATATAAGTTAGCATATTCAGAAAAAGAAATTCCTACTCAACTGACAAACTGGATATATTACCAGGATCCTTCTCTGAGAAGAGATAAAAGAACTACCTACAAAAATGTTCACTCCAAAATAGGACTCGTCTTGTGAATATTCTAATTAACTTTTCGATGTTAGACAACAGGCTAAGTGAGATCAGCTCTGTATCATTATTTATGCTACTACTGTATTTATCTATTTCTAACTTTCGTATGCATCAATAAGCCTATTGCCATGCATATTTCTTCTACTAACCCTGAAATAATCATCCAGAACATGTTGCTCAACACTGATTCTTTTTATTTTCGCATCGTGTAGGATGTGAGCATAATCATCGATTAAAGTACTTCTCGATGCACTGCTTGAAGTCTTCCACACATTTTCGACTTTTCAGTTTTCACTTTCTGGATTACTTAGGAGTTTTTTTGATTCGTGGCATGCAACCCACCCCTTTCAAAAAATTTTTAAGCTCTCAACTACATCCAGTTCTATGTAGAGTAGTTGAATCTTCTGGTGAATCAACTGCACTCAGTTCCATATTATAGAGTAGTTAATTCTCCTGGTGAACCACATTACACATGATGACTTGAACAGGTCTTCGAAAAGTAAATATGATGGTAAGTGACATGATGTCAATAATAATAATAGTGCCTGCTTCCTCTCGCTGAGCTCTGTCTGTAATGGAGAATATTGTTTAGCATTACAGTCGATTTCAATGAAGGAACTCAAAAAATTGATTGCAAAATACAGAGCGATATATATTCTTCACTCCTCATTCATCTCTCCTCCATTCTGACATAATTTTTTATCAAGTCTCTCATATTCGTTCCGACGCTTATGTTACCCCATCAAACTTTGATTCATTCTCTCTTGCATGCATCTGATGGAATAGAGACGTGACTTCAATAGTGACGATATGAAATTTTTGACGTTAATACCCTTTCAGGATATTTCAATATGGGCGTTCGCTCTCAAATTTCGACTTGGATATTAGATACGACAGCTTAAGGAGAGAATATAACTCAGGGATGATGTGTGATAGCGATTGAGTCATCTTTGGATATTTTTCTTACAGAATAATTCACGATGGACTGAACATTCCTGGGGGAATAATATGAATTTGGCCGTGTATGCCGAGGATTCGTATAAACACAGAATCAATTGATTTATCTTCTCTTGTAGGTTCTAACTTGGTTAGTGAAACTCCAGTCCAGTGAGAGTGATATCAGTTTTAGCTAGGGTAATTGATATACAGTGCATTTCTTTAATGTCCCCCACTTCCATTTTTTTAACGGGTCACCTCAAAAATTTGAAACTTGGGATAATGAAATTGATGCATGAGTAAAATTGACACATAAAAATTTCAAGATGGCGACTGGGCGCCATCTGGATAAAAAATTAAATATTAAAGGGGGTCCTGTGATACATCATTTCGATGCTCTAGACCAGGGGTTCTCAACCTTTTCTTAGTCCGGGACCACTTTTATATTATTCTTGTTAGCAGGGACCACTATGAATGACTTACATAGTGGTATATACATACGTACATTGTAGGTTATAAAGATAAACTGTAATAATCAAACCGTAACTTCAATTAGCAACTCAATAGGATATTACAAAACAAGAAATAATAATATGTTTAGGATAAACTTCTGTGATTTTGTATCAAAGTGATTTCTGAGTTTGCATCTTCTTCACGAGTTGCTCAAAGCTACACGCAAATCATTACTTATTTTCAAACGATTCCTCGCCTTGTTCTCAATTACCAATAAAGCAGAAAATCCTTGTTCACATGATTTTTCGAAGTTTAGTATAAGAAATTGCCTTTTTACACCAGAACGTCTCAAGTGAATTCAATTCAAAAGTATCCTTGCAGTTTCTGTCATTTTGGAATTCAATGAGTTCTTCCTGGCTTTCTTCAGTAACTCCTCCAGCGTCCGTACTAAAAGGGTTACGAATCAGTTTTTGATCAACTTCAGTTTCTTCGGTATATTCTGGGCAGTAACGATTGAATTCATTCATCAACATTTGTAAATGAGTCCTGATATTTTCTTGTATATTTGCTTTAATAGTGTCATACTGTTTTTCCTCCACAAGTGCTTTCAACGTCGCAAACGCAGAATAATTATTTTCTTCACTTTTACCTAACTACAACTGAAGTTTGCAAATAGAAGCGCAAAGTTTATTCCGGAACCTTGCAGTTGTATATTCGATTTGAGTGTGTGAAAATATCCACAGGATAAACCAAATTAATTCGACATTCCGGATTAGTAAACTGTTTTATCAAATCATTCATTTTTGTCAACGTGAAAAATCTCAACCTCTGCTCTCAGTTCATATAATCTTCCCAACATATTACCTTTCGATAGCCATCGAAATTCTGTGTGATAGAGAAGTGCTTCATGGTCTGAGTCCATTTCAGTGAATAATTTTCAAAAAAGGCGTGTATTTAGGGCGCTGCTTTTGATACCATTAACAACTTTTATGGTCATTCTCAGTGTATCAGTAAGGCATTCAGGAAGAGTATTAGAAGCAACAACTAGCAATGTACACACATGCGTTGTTATTACCTTATGATTTTTCTATTTTACTAACGTCGCCAGACCGGAACGAAATCTCAACATTGCAGGAGCACCATCAGTACAGTGGGCAACGATTTTATTCCACATGAGATTATGTTTCTCAAAATGTTCCGATATTGAGTTCATGAAAAATGACGCCCGCTAAATTTGAAATCATTCGCGGACCATATTTTGACTTCTGCGGACCACTGGTGGTCCACGGACCACTGGTTGGGAACCACTGCTCTAGACGAATACTTTACAACCCAAGAATATGAAGTTAATATCTTCACGTACTACAAAATGGCGGAACATTCGACGCTTAACTCATAATTTGAAGAAATAAGCTGAGTTCAGTTTAGAAGATGCTCGAAATGGTTGCTTCAAACGTCTTGAGATAATAATACCCTATCGGATATTTCACAATCACATCCAATATTGAAGCAGGTTCAGTTTCGTACACCTTCTGCTTCAAATAGCCCCATGAAAAATGTAAATGTCTGAAGGTGTCAAATCTGGCAAGCGGGCTGGCCATTTCGTAGTACCTCGATGGCCAATCCAACGAGCATGGAAAGTATTATCCAGATAGTTTCTTACTTGTCTGGAGTTATGTGGTGGTGCCCATTTTGTTGGAATAATAATATCCATAGGATTCACTTCGACGATTTCGGTGATTAGAGGATCAACAGAAGTTGCCAGCATATTCAAATACAATTCCCCTGTTGAATTTTGTTCAATTGACTATTTCGCAGATAGTTTACGTGAAACCTATCTGCTTATAAAATCGAGAACTAAATGAGAATATTTGAACCGAATAATGATGTTCGTTGTACTGACATTTTTCTCTTTCTTTTATTGAGAAAAAATAACCTATCAGACCTGATCGGGTGGTTGGGATTTCCACATAACAGAAAAAAACGATTATTTCTAGAAATATCGATATTAATGTGTTTGTTTTCAGGAAATCATAAAATATTCCCCCATTTTGTAGAAGGTGGAGATATTGACTTCATATTCTAGGGTTGTGAAGTATTCGTCACCAGATTCAATATGATGTATCACAAAACCCTCCTTTCCAATTAATTTATTTGTTCAGATGGCGCCCAGTCACCATCTTGAAATTTTTGAAATTTTCATGTGTAAATTTCACTCCAAAATATAGTATTCAGGCATCAATTTCATCATTTCAAGTTTTTTTCGAATTGACCCTTTCAAAAAATGTATGGGGGACACATAAAAGAAATGCACTGTATGTTAACCAATTTTGAACCAGTATCAAAAAAGTATTCATTGAAGTATTCACAAATTTTCATTTCATCAGTAATCTCTTTCCCATTCATTTTTGAGTGATTAATGAATTGATGGACTGTCCTATCTTGAAATGTTCTGTTTTACAGGAGGGTGTTGATAGTTTTTTACTTTGCTCTTGGAGATGTTTCTTCAAACTTTTTTTTCTCTGCTTTGGTGAAAGCGTGTTTGAAATGAAATAATCTGGATTTCGTTTCTTCTCATAGGAAAAATTGTTTCTCATTTTTATCGATTCAGCAATGTCATTACCACGGTTTGGAATATGATATATATATATATATATATATATATATATATATATATATATATATATATATATATATATATATATATATATATATATATATATGATTTATATATGAAAACAGGTGACACAGTCAAAAGTATTAGAAACTACAAAAAGAATTATCGAAGGTAATATCACAAGACCACAAAATTGAATTGATGAATTTTCATTTTTCACGAAAACTTGGTTATTCAGCAATACCAAGAGAGCAAACAGCATAATGAAACCACGAGTCACGGTTTCATGTATTGCTGGTAACAAACTGACATATTATGAAATCTTATAATAATGACGACTTGGGTATCTGGTAAGTCTCTTAGTTCGGCAAAGAACACTCAAAATAGTTGTTATCCCAAATTATATCCCCAAATTCCTAATAATTTCAGGTTAACTTGATTCGTTAAATAACAAATCGAGTAAAATAAGTACCACGGAAATATATCAACGCCCTGAAAGGCCAGTAATGCACTAAAACAACAAGGCCTCACAAGATCCGTAAGCAGAGCAATAAAATATCTATCATTTTTCTTCAAACATAATAATAGTAAAGGTGTAATACCAGTGGCTCGTAAATGAAGATGTGGCCTAATATTGTATTTTCATTACTCTGCTGAATTTCTCTAGTGCCGTATTTGAAAGTTACATTTTTGTTAACCTCTGCTGAAAATGGGTACCATGTTATTTGAAACAAAATATTATTATTTTCTACTTACGTCGAAAAATTCCCACTATAATTCGCTTTAGGTTACCATCACGAAAAAACATTTCTGGTTAATACCTGAGTTGCCATGGTAACGTGAAACAAAATATGTCGAAAACTGTTGGTGTGAAATTTTCGGTTATAATTGCACGAGTGCATGAAAATTACCGATAATTTTGCAAGAAAGCGTGATATCTAAAAATTGCAAGTTTATTTTCATATTTTGGCGAAAGTTTACAAAATATGATTATAACCGAATGCAATTAGTATAAGATATCACGTTCGAATGCAAAATTATCTGGACATTTTTATGCACGAATGTCATTCATTGGAATATTTCAGAAATAAAGAAATTCTCAAGGAAATGTTATTTTTTGTTCATTTATACTTTCCTCTAAAGATTGTATGGAGCACTCACCAACCCACGAAATGTTTTTCAATTTTCGAAGTCTATCTGACATTTATTTGTGTTGTTTACTGACGTCTAGCGATACGGTTTCAAATGTGTTGTTATGGTGACTTGATACAATGCAATTATCGCTGTAAGTTTTCGATAATTGCATTGCTCTTATGGGACATTTTATATATGAGGGAAATATTGCTGTAATTCTGTGCGTTGGTTGCCTAGACTTCATCTTCCTGCTCAGTTTTTCACACTGGACTTAACGATCTTTGAGAATTGTTATTATTGATACCTTCATCTGTGTAAATATCTGGGACTGTTTGGGAGGATATTCTCCACTATGTTATTGGATAGTCCCACGTTCTCCAGGCGCTATCTCCTTGTAAGTCCTCGCCTACAACTCTAGAGCCCGAACTGAAACCGTCCCTTCCCAGATAACACGGAATTCACAACTTAAAAGCGCTCCGAAGATGTATTCGTCGGTTTAGGGCGGATTTCGCGTCATGGATTATATTACCAATGTGATTGCGTTTCCACTCTGCAGACGGCACTTACATTCTCCTATCCCTCTTTTGCTGTTCGACCGAAAGAAAATCTCGAATTCGGAGGCTTAACAGCGTCTTACAAGGGCGATACTCTGCCGATAGCGGTCCACAGGCTGGATGTAGGGTCCGTTTAACCCTGCGAAGTGACCGCGTCAGGGCTTTATGGAAGATGGATGTAATCGTCCTGATAAAGGGCAACGCTTTCGGTAGCGGCTATTAGGACCATTTTGACCTCTGTTGAGTTCGAATTTGTATGAGGGGCCAATTATATATATCAGATCAAGGAACATGATTTTCATGGATAGAAAGAAGTTTTGGGAAAGTGATATTGGTCAATTTTTCACAAAATACCCAAACTTCTCTAAATGAAGTTAGCAGAAACTCAGACGTTCAATCCGTTGACGGAAAAAATAATTTAACATATGACAGGACGGGTTCTGAATCAGATTCAAGTCTCTTCTTCTCGCTCTATTTGTATACCGATCACTAGAAAATCGAATCAAACAGATGCCATTTTCACATAGAGACAGGAAGAAGTCCAAAAAAAAAATCATTCTTCGAAATAAAATTTCAGTCTCAAACCCAGACAAGCTTGTTGCGCTCAGAAAAATATATCCTGAGTCAGTGGGCATTTGAATGAATTATAGATATGAATACCGATGAGCTCGAAAGATATTTCAATTCGGCGTATGATCCCAAATATCATGTATTTGCCAGAAATAGTGGGATAGAATTTGATAGATGAGTGGAATGAAGATATATTTGTATTGATATAGCGAAGCTTTGAGGGACCCACCTGCCATAAGTCTATTGAGTGACATTCGGCAGTTCTTGCGACAACAATAATAAAATCATCTTTCGAACAATTCGTTCAGGCACTGGTACCGGTCGGATGTAATTCAATGCCCTTCGTGGTATTAGCCAGGGAAGTAGTTGTTTTCCGACAGGTGCCAGCCAAAACCAACTTTGTTGGTAGATTTGAGACTGGCCTGAAAGATGATTTGATTCAACGCCAGTCTTCAAGTATGCCCACCGACTATGTCGAAAGTTTTTACATTTTCCTCACAGGAGGAATGGGCGAACTCGGTTTGTTTTCGGAGTACCTCGTCCATGGGTAGATGGCGCAATAACTTCGTTGTTCGCATCAGCTCTGGTTGGGGCTTGATACTCTGAAGGATTTTGATTTTTAATTATGGGAAGCCATCGACTTTATGTTGATGATGGCGCTGCCTTGTACTGACGAGTGGCCAAACAGCCCGAAACCGGTCTGCAAGTGTGTCCGTCCCTATAATTGAAAATCAACTCCTTCATTTGTATCGCCAGAAGTAAATGTAGGATTTTCTTCTGTGAAGAAACCTGCACTGGCACCGGTCGGATATAATTCGATGCCCTTCGTGGTAGTAGCCAGGGGAGTAGTTATTTTCTGACAGGTCCCAGCCAAAACCTACTTCGTTTGTTCCTATTCACTGGATTGATCAAGAGTTACAATCACCCGAGAAAAAATTGTATTTCAATATTCTACATGCATATTGTGAATATTACTTGATGGAATCTTTGGTTTTTACTGATATTCAAGATGACAGTCGATAGGGTGGTAGTTTTGTTCAAATTGTGAACAGTCATTAGAGAAATTAATATTTGAACACTATTAAGTTTCACGTTGGAGCTAATTTCAAGACTTTTTTGTTGAATTTGTGAAGATTCGGGCGTAATTTTTGATTTTATCAGACATGTGAAGCAAGAAAATGCTCGGTTGACGGGTTTGGACAAATTTTTGCTTGGTTTCTATATCCCAGTTGAATATCGTGCTCACTCTTATATTTCATAACAACGAATGGACGAAAATGAGATAAATACAAGTGATCTAAGTAAACTTTATTTCTTTCAGCTTTACCGAGATCGGAGCCCAAGATAGAAGGTTTGGCGCCGTCTTACCTGGAGGGCGACATTTTGTCAGCCAAATGTGTATCAGATTTTGCGGATCCGGAACCGATCTTGTCTTGGAAGATTAATGGTCAAGAAGTGAGTAATTTCAAAGATTAGTCGATATTGTACAGCTTTTCCGAGATCTGATGTGTATGCCACATCGATTTCTGAATATAGAAAACCAAAAACTTACAAGTATGTACATAATACAGTTGTTGAGTTTGGGTTGAACCGCGTCATGAGTTTTGTGTTCGACGTTTCGGCTCCGATTTTGGAGGCGTTTTCAACAAGGTTGATGTGACTTCACGCTGAGGTCTGGATCTGCCTATTTCTCAGGTGGCTTCAATCTGCCTATTCCTTAGATATAACTCAGGAGTAGTCAGATTGAGGCACCAGCGTCAAGTTACAAACCCTATCACCCTGTGACAACACCAGGGTAGTCGCATCACAACTTTCTTGAAATATATATACATACATATATATATATATATATATATATATATATATATATATATATATATATATATATATATATATATATATATATATATATATATATAAGTGAAGCACTGTTATGTTCAAAGAGTACCGCGCGAATCAAGGGGCAGGAGATACGAATTAACATTCAATTCGATTTATTGAAGTTTGTAACGTCCAGCTATTCTATTGGAAAAATATTCCTGAGCAAGAGAGGTTCGACAGGTCTCCAAGATCAAAGGAGTGGGAATTCTGTACTAGAACGATTGACGACAATTCAGCAATTCAGAGCATTAACCGTGGAAATATCTATGGAAGGGAGACAAGTCTCTGGCCCTTCTACGATGCTCCAACGAAGTGAGCTTGCCTGTGAGCTGAAAATCACCATAACGACGGATTGTCTTTTCCTGAATAGAATCCAATATTCAATAAATATACGGGTGCCGAGTCCGATACATGGGAATTATATTCCAATGTGTGCCTTGTGGATCAGAAGGCAATCTTGTTAATTGACATTTGTCAAATATTTCCGATTTGACACGAAGTTTTGTCCTTCAGGTGGGGTAGTCATCCGCGATCTATATCAAGCGAACTCATAGATATGCATTCTTCACCAGATAGCATGATGAAAGCAGATTCCTTTAATTTCCGTTTCCTGCCATTGCTCTCTTTTGTCATAATTTTAGTGTCATTCCATTCTACTGTGTGATCTCCATCGGCAGTAAGAATGTTGTCTGATAATTTAGAACCACCTATCTGTCTGTTCCTGATGTACATCATGTGTTCACTCTTTCGCACTTCCAATGGTCGAGACGTTTCATCGATATATTTTTGACCGCACGAACAAGGAATTTGATAAATATATAGCATATCCTGCCCTCTCTATGATTCGTCTATATTGCTCGCTATCATACGGTGTTAGTCTCAAACCTTTGGGAATCATTTTGTTATCTCGAGATTTGCACAGGAAAGTTGAACTATTGTGGAAACTTGGAATTTTCTTGTAAAGATCCTCTAAACTTTTGAAATCTTCTACACATTGCGGCCCATACCGTGCTTCTAAGTACTGTTTGAAAATCAGCTCTGCTACACTTGTATAGATTCCAATATCAATTCTTATTTTTTCAGATTGTGGTAGGTTACGAACCCAAAAAACTGCGGAACAAATATCGATTCACCACAAAATAATGACGTTCAAATTGTTTTGTTGTTTCGACGTGACTTGCCATCAATGTTATATCGGCATAATATGATCATATGAGATATGAATATAATATTATCATATCATTATACACCTCAAATTGAGTGTTAGCTGTAAAAATGAGTATGAAATATAAAACTCAAGCGTCAACTAAAGCTGAAGCTAGTTACTATTGGTATCAATGCGAGTTTAAACATCTCACAAACTAGGTACCATAATGCCACCAAAGAATTCCGCCCCATTACTACCATATTTCATTGTTTTTCCTACCTGAGATATTTTACAAGCCCTAAAAGAAAAGCACCGGGGAATTGTCTGTGACTGAAGATGTATCTCGATACGCCGCTTCCGTGTGAGGTGCATACAAAAAGAGTTTTTTTCGTGATCGTGCGACGTTCTCGAATGGACGGACCATTATAGAGTCTGAGCGAAATGGGAATGTTGCTCCCCAATCTATGCAGGAGGACTGAATGAAATATTCATGCTCAATATGCCATGAAGGAAACTTGTTCCACATTCAAGTGCAATTTATCTGAGCGGAAAAAAGTGGAATAGGGTGAACTGCGAGTTGGATGGAACTCCAGCAATCCCGGTTATTCAGTTCAAGTATCGAATCGTTTTTTTTGCAATAAGTATTTCGAATTCATACTTCTCATATGGCCGATTCCATTTTCGGTTGAACAATTTCAATTCAACTACACGGATCAATTGGACCGAGATTGATAGATTTTTCTGGTATCCAATTGAAAAATGCTAGAAATGTTCATCTAGGAAAACGAAATTGGGTTCTGTTTGGAAGCTATTCTTTATGGCGCATGAATTTCCTCTACGTAGTTTTTTTTGTAGATAACCTTCCATTATCTTGTGATAATAGGTATTTTTGAGAATCACATCCCACTATTGACCAATTTTTAGTCAATATTGCCTTTCGAATGAAATAATTTTCATTCATAAAAACTACTTATCATTGTTAGTGATGCAACCTCTTCCAGATAGCATGATAATTTTTGTTTGTCATCGCATTCTACTGTGTGATCTCCATCGATAGAAAGTTTCCTGAAAAGGTTTCAACTCAATCAGATCAAAACTGAAGTAAAACCAAATGATTCATCAACCACGGAAATACTCTTCTGAGCAAATATTTCTAGAGGCTAAAGTATAATGGACGTACGTCAACTCTTTTGTTTTAGATCCCTTTTATTTACGCATTCGAACAAACAATACACGAGTATCGTTCCTCACAACTACGGTACAAGCCAAAATGCTGTTGCAGCGGTATATATCTCTACTACACAAAAATCTCTTCACCAAATGAGCCTCCGCTTCACAGGATCAAAATTCCACAACAAATTACCAAACGACCTTAAAACGACTCCAGCTCGCTTTTTTAAAAACAAACTAAAAAATGGATTTTTTTCTAGTGGTATGAACTCTTGTTATCGATCCATTCCAAATTAGTAACCAAGAATAAATCGTGAATAATTGTCTTCTCTTTTTGGATTTGAATCCGAATCCCAAGATGTACTTTTCACTTCCATTTTCACGCTAATGTTACTACTGGTATAATTTATTGCTATATTTGAGTTCTTAATTTTTTTCCTATTTATTTATGTTCTGGGATGCAGTTTGAAATTAAAAATCAAAGTCAAATAATAATTGTATACTTTACCACAGTATACGATACACTGTGACTTTGAATTTCCAGCTGGATTCAGACAGATCCGAAATCCGAGGATACGACGATCCGGTAGCTCTCTGATTGGTCCGAATTAAAATTTATTATTTAAAATGGATTCTGTCAAATGCAATGCTCAATACTAACGATGTTCTGATTCGTGCATTATTTTTGGCGGGGATCATCTAATTGAAATATTTTTCTGCTATCCGATTCGAATAAAGTTGAAATATATTTAACTTCGTCCGATAAATTCACCCACGGAAAGGACGTATTTTTTCTGACAATAGTCTGACGTTGTGGCGGTTCGCATTAAATGTTGGTCGGGGAATACCGAATACCCTAGTATCTCACTCTAGACTCTACAAAATAGTTGAACCATTTGAGATTTCAACATAAGCGATACGCCCTCTGGTGAGAAGTTTCAAACTATGTAAAAAATACTGCCAAAGTGGAGGTTACTAGTTGAAGTCTTGGTCAAAGTGGCGATATTTCATTTTCAAATTCTGGAATATCATTGAAATTATTTCTAATGTTTATTGAGTACAATTCATGATTAACGTTCACATAAAAAGTGAAAAATCACTAAAAATTGAATTGGTCGCTCACAAAATTCTACGGTTTGGAATTTTCAAACAACGTTGAAATCCCAGTGAGTCTATCTTTGGAAGAATAAGTAACCTCCAAGAATTTCGAGTACACAATGAAAGCATTCAAAAAGAATACGGATTAATCACTTGAAGGATTTCAGTACGATTTTTGGATCAGATACATGAGAAAACCATGTGAAATCGATCGCTAAAGGTGCTTCTCAGAAACTTGGAATTCTATTTCGTGCGAAGAAATCCTTCACTTCTCGTCAGCTTCTAATGATCTACAAGGCTCAGATCCGACCTGTCTTCGAATATAGTTCTCATGTATGGGGTTCGGCACCAAAACATTCATTGAAGCTTCTCGATTCTATTCGGAGAAAGGTAATCCGTCTCGTTGGTGAGTCCTTGCTCACAGACTCGCTCACTTCATTGGAGCACCGTGAAAGGGTCGGAGACTTGTCTCTCTTCTATAGATATTTTCACGGTCGGTGCTCTTCTGAATTGATATCAATCGTTCCACCCTTGGCAATATCTACACGGATGACTCGACGAGCACAGAATTTCCACCCTCTTGTTGTGAACTTGGAGACCTGTCGAACTTCTCGTGGTCAAGAATATTTTTTCAATGGAACAGCTGAGCTCTGGAACCCCTTGCCGAGAGAGGTTTTTCCTGAGGCTTACAAACGTCAAAAATTCAAAGTGAATGTTAATTTATCTCCTGTCCCTTGAGTCACGCGTTCTTCTTTGAACATTATAGGGCTTCCCTTTCGTGTGAATCTGCATATAAAAAAAAACACATGGCTTGCGTTTGACAAAGTTACTAGACTAATAGAAAAATGTTCCCTTGTATATCGGGGATTTTCTGGAAACAATAGGAGCCCCACTCAATGGGCATGATAATGGAATTATATGAAAGGATCGTTATAGAGTCTGAACGATATGATAATGTTGCTTTCCCAATCTATGCAGGAGAACCGAAAGAAATATTTCTGTTTCGCGTTCAAGTGCAATATATTTCACCGGAAAAAGTGGAATAGGGTGAATTGCGAGTTGGTTGGAACTCCAGCAATCCCAGTCATTCTGTTCAAGTATCGAATCGATTTTTTCTAATGAGTAATTCGAATTAATACTTTTCGTAAGGCCGATTCCATTTTCGGTTGAACAATTCGAATTCAGCTCCACTGATCAATTGGAGCGAGATTATTAGATTTCTTTTGTATCCAAATAAAAAATGATAGAAAATGTTCATCCAGGAAAACGAACTTGAGTTCTGATAGAATTGAGTTCCGATGGAATAAATTTTTCCCTTTCACAATTCGTTAAAGTCAGGTACTGATCAAAGAGCAATTCTTCCTGAAAAACTAATCTTCGAATCTATGCGTGTGTAGAAAGGCAGACTTCCCCTCTAGCCCGAAAAAAACCGTTAACAAAAACGGTTCCTTCTTGACGAGAACCAGATCCTACTAGTGAGTAGAACTCGAAATTCCTCAATGAAGGAAGAAGAATGAATAATCAAATCTGATTAGCATTGCTCTAGCTAGATGAAACTTTTCTCAGATAGCATGATAAATAATTCTTTCATTTAAGTATCATCGCTTTATACTGTGTGATCTACATCAATAGTGAGACATTTTTCTGATGAGGCTCAAATACGACCTCTCTTCGAATCTAGTTCTCTTGTATGGGGTTCGGCACCAAAACGTTCATTGGAGCTTCTCGATTCTATTCAGAGAAAGTCAATCCGTCTCGTTGGTGAGTCCTCGCTAACGGACTCGCTCACTTCATCAGAGCATCGTAAAAGGGTCGGAGACTTGTCTCTCTCCTATAGATATTTTCACGGTCGGTGCTCTTCTGAATTGATATCAATCGTTCCACCCTTGGCAATATCCACACGGATGACTCGACGAGTACAGAATTTCCACCCTCTTGTTGTGAACTAGGAGACCTGTCGAACTTCTCGTGGTCAGGAATATTTTTTCAATGGAACAGCTGAGCTCTAGAACTCCTTGCCGAGAGAGGTTTTTCCTGAGGCTTACAAACTTCAAAAATTCAAAGTGAATGTTAATTCATATATCCTGTCCCTTGATTCACGCGTTCTTCTTTGAACATTATAGGGCTTTTTGTGTGAATCTGCATATAAAAAAACTCATGGCTTGCGTTTGATAAAGTTACTAGAATAATAGAAATATGTTCCCTTGCATATCGTTGGTTACAGCTATGGATAATTTGATATTTCTATCCTTTTTCAGTATTATTATTATTATTACACTATCTATTGCTAGGCAACGGAGCAATATCTATCGAATCATTCGAATGTCAACAAACGTCAAACATGAAATACCTATTTGTGAAATATTCTTGTCCCTTAATTCTTCCAATGAGATCGAACTGAATTGGATAGTATCAGTTCTGAAGTAAATTCATTGTCATTGAAGTTACTACCTTCAACTTCAAGTGAAAAATATGAATCTGCATACGAAAAGTTTATGAATTGGAAGAAAAAGTACGAAACTAGAAGTGTTTCTGAAAATATAATTCTGGCATATCTTGAAGAACTCTCCAAATCAAGAAGGGCCTTTACTTATGGTCAATTTATTGAAAAGCTAAAATCAACTATTTGCTTCTCTTGGGAACCACAAAGCTGAGAATAAGTCACTGACTTTTGATTCCGTTTTATAGTATAGTATTATTTTCAGCAAGAAGTGTGTTGTGGAAAAAGTATAGTGTGTAACACGAGCAGAAATGCAATTTCTCACTCGTTTGAATTGCAGTACTCGCTTGCGCTCGTGCCGCAACTTTTTCAAACTCTTGAGAAATTCTGCATTTGTTGCACAATATACTATTCTCGTTCCGTAGTTTTTTGGGTTTGTAACCTACAACAATCTGAAAAAATAAGAATTATTATTAGAATCTATACAAGTGTAGAAGGGCAGATTTTCAATCTACTCCGAAAAGTTGCTGCGTCTATTGAAAAACAGTTCTTTCTGGATAGAACAAGTCCAATCAGTCAGCAACTTCTCTTATGACTCAAATTTTGCCTATCAAAAAAATAATGAGATTTGATATACATGAGAATACTTATCTGTTAACGTTTCGGAAACTAAATCGACTTCCGTTCTCAAAACTTCTAGGCAAATTCCTTTTCAAATGCAGATACCTGGTAAAGACAATTTTCGTGATTGACATTTGTCAAATTATTTCAAATTTGACATAACATTTTGTCCTTCAAGAGGGGCAGCCATCCGCGATCCATATCAAGCGAACTCATAGATATGCATTCTTCACCAGACAGTATGATGAAAGAAGATTCCTTTAATTTTCGTTTCTTGCCATTGCTTTCTTTCGTTATGATTCTAGTGTCGTTTCATTCTACTGTGTGGTCTCCATCGGCAGTTAGAATGTGTTCTGATAATTTCGAACCACCTATTTGTCTGTTCCTGATGTACATCTTGTGTTCACTCTTTCGCACTTCCAATGGTCGAGACGTTTCACCGATATATTCTTGACCGCACGAACAGAGAATTTGATAAATACAATTTTTTCTATTTTTAGAACAACATTCAAAACAACAAATACTTCAAGATCAATACTCACACATACCAAACCGAATAACCCAACAGAAAACACAAAAAATTGTATGTATCAAATTCCTTGTTCGTGCGGTCAAAAACATATCGGTGAAACGTCTCGACCATTTGAAGTGCGAAAGAGTGAACACAAGATGTACATCAGGAACAGGCAGATAGGTCGTTCTAAATTATCAGAACACATTTTTACTGCCAATAGAGACCACAGAGTAGAATGGAACGACACTAAAATTATAACGAAAGAAAGCAATGGCAAGAAACGATAATTGAAGGAATCTGCTTCCATCATACTGTCTGGTGAAGAATGCATATCTATGAGATCGCTTGATATGGATCGCGGATGGCTGCCCCTCTCGAAGGACAAAATGTTATGTCAAATTTGAAATAATTTGACAAATGTCAATCACCAAAATAGTCTTCACCAGGTATTCGCATTTGAAAAGGAATTTGCCTAGAAGTTTTGAGAGCGAAAGCAGATTTAGTTTCCGAAACGTTAACAGATAAGTATTCTCATGTATATCAGTACTTATTATTATTCTGAAAGGCAAAATTTGAGTTATACGAGAAGTTGCTGACTAATTGGACTTGTTCTATCCAGAAAGAACTGTTTTTCAATAGACGCAGCAACTTTTCGAGGTAGATTGAAAATCTGCCCTTCTACACTTATATAGATTCAAATAATAATTCTTATTTTTTCAGATTGTGAAGGTAACAAACCCAAAAAACTACAGAACAAATATTGATCCACCACAAAAAAATGACGTTCAAACAATACTGTTCTCATCTTGTGTGAAGCGAACCATTTCATTGAATAATAACCCAATTATTCAACTGCCATTTTAGCACTAACATTTTGCTTGTGATTGTTGGGAATGTGAACAACATCCGGTAGAAAACAAAGCTGGCGGATTTTCTCATTCTACTCGCAGATATTTAACCTATTTATCGTCTCTTATGAAACTGTGGGCTCTTTTGTCGGTGAGATAGCGGTTTCTGTGATTGCCGGGAAAGAAAACTGATTAGCCCGCGGTTAATTTCTTGGCGAACTTTAACAAGTACTCTCGCCGAGCTGGAAAGATTAACTCTACTCTTCCGAGCGAGAAGCAGTGGCCCAGACATAACTCGGATTTACGAAGATATCAGAAATTTCTATTCCAAATGAGAGGATTTGAATCCAAATCTGTAATTTCACAGATCATTTGACGGTAATAGTTGGTGCTAAAATGTATTGGTATCATGCACAATTATGGTGGAGAGTAGGGATCTCAATCGTATTGATAATATACAGTGTGTTCATATGTTTTACACCCTTCTCCCCATATTATTTCTATTCGACGTATCGGCCAGAGGTGTCTATTTTTGGTTCCGACTATAGATTTTTTCATGAATACCCAGTCTAGAAAATGAAGCTAAAAAAATGGTAAAACCTCACAATTTTTTCGTCCAAAACCGATTTGTACAAGAATTTGGGATAAGGCTTATTTCACCCCCTAGTTCATTTCCTATATTGTGCCGTTGTACTCTTTTTGTTTTTCAGGGGTGAAAACTCTCCTTTATTGTCAAAGATTATGAAATAACATAAAAAACCTAAATATGGGTAGAAATAGTTAAATAATGATTGTGTCATGCTTTAGGATAGAAATTCATAATCTTTCAACCTACCCTTGTTGAAAACTACCTTTGAAAACATTGAAATTTTTATAATTTCTCTTCGAACTTCAGAATACACTGATGAGAAATCAACGGAATATACACTCACACACGCGAGCACATGTTCCTTTTTCTCTGTCTTTCAATATGAATGGAAAAAGTGCAACATATAACGTATAACGGCCGAATGTACCGGTTATGTAGATCATTACGCACCGAAGCGGGTAATTCGAATTTAAAAAAAAGTTTATCGGTTTTATAAGCATAGATCCTTCATTTCAGATGATATAATTTTTGTTTCAGCTATAATACTATGTGAATTGAATTACTCAAGATCCCTTAATTTTTGAATGGGGAGAGTTCAAAGTGCTTGAATATGGTGATGTTCGATCGTAAATGTAGGTGTTAAACGGCCATATCACGCCGAATATTCACTGTACAAAAAATCTGCAAACAGGGAAATTTTTGTCATTGAAAAAGCTATAATTTAGTTGGATATCTTTTTTTTTGTATCTTTAGTATTTTAGAAGATATTTTCAAGAAAAGGGTTCAAAACACGAAATTGAAAAAAATCGTTTTCTCTTCATACTCCATTTAAATTAGTCATTTTAAATTCGTCAAACTTCGTGGGTGTATTATTAGTACATATATGAAGAGTATCACAGAAGGATGGCGATCAATTTTGGTAAGGGGGTACTTTGGGGGTTGTTTTCGAAAAAAAATTTCGTAGAAAAAAGCGGGTACCGATCTTATTTTCATCATAAGTCTGTCAAATTTCATGCTAGGGAGACATTCTTTTGTTTGAAAGCTGTAATTGAATACTTCAAAACAGATTTTATGAGCTTTCTTAGAAAAAGTCAAATTTTTCTCGTTATTTCGCTTGAATTCTTCCAAATTATACATTTGACGAAAAAAGCTAAGCATTAATTCGCTGTATCTCAGTTCACATTTGTCGTAGAAAAATTATAAAAAAAAGCATTGTTTTGTTTTTTCGAAAGCTGCAATTTGGCTCTTCACATATTTTTTGATAAAATGCAAATTTTTAGAGTTATTCGCAAAAAAACATTCAAAAAAGTCGATTTTTTGGTCAAAAAACTGTTACTTTCAACTTCGAATAACTCAAAAAATATTACTTTCACGAAAAACACATATGGAACTTTTTTTTTCTTAGAATTACTTTTTCCGTCGATTCCTTCAGTTAAAATGTACTGAAAAATTTCCACTCCCGATATGGGGTGGCAACCACCCCCAAGGCTCTAGCGTACAGCGGCATGATATAGAAAATGAACCTTGAGCTATTCCCTACCTTTGTGAAAATTTCAAGTAAGTCCATGGTGGACGAAAAAATTGCGAGCTAAAATGCTTCATTTCCTGGACTACCAATACTTTGACCCCTTAAGGAAAGAGCGGCACGGGATGGTTGGTCATGATTTTTCACCATAGATCAGTCCTTCTCATATCCCAACATCAAGGTTAATTCTCTCTCAGTTTTGTTACAAGCATATACTTACACATGAGCCATTGTATATGTTGTATTTGAAACATCGTTCGAAAACTAATTTTTAAAGTTCCTTCCGAATTGAATAATATTAAGCAGGTAGGGGGACGACTTCATATTAAGCCAATTCATTTCAGGTATCTCAGACGAAAGTTCATTACATTTTCTGATAACGAAGATATACAGTAAAGCTGATTTTTGGACTCGTTCATTTGTATTGGAATAATTGTATCGGATATTTGCACCGCGAACGACGACAGCGCCATCCACTTTCGGAACTTCTTGGAACATTCATGCATTGTTTCTTTAGTAGGTTCTACGGAAAACCGCAAATATTCAACAGAAACCTTGGAAACAGTTTCATTCTTCTCCCATCAAAGGTCAAAACACGTAGCACAAAATACTACCATTAATGAATGAACTCGATTTACAGTTGGTGAATTGACTCCACACCTCATTTACCAATCAGGCACGATTCTACATATTCAGCCTAACGTCGAAGCAATTGAAATCTATTGTTCGTAACCTTTCTTTAATCTTCGAATAAATAAAAAAAAATGATTGTGAAACAATTTTCTTCATTTAACTGCACACATATTTGATACCAATGGTAAGCAACTCTCCTGTTTCGAAATTCCCACAGAATCTACAATAACTTTCTCGTACACTATATTTTTTCACTGGAAACACTTTTCAAAACACAGAAACTCTATGAATGCAATTTATTCAAGTTTTTCGAAACCGAACACTCTGTAGCTTTTTTGCTCATTGGTTTTGAGTCATGGCTACAATAATAGAGTCCTTATAATGAAATATTGTGTACATATCATCCAATGGGAAAAAGTACTGACGGGAATTTTCTGGAAACAATAGGAGCCTCACCCAATGGGCATGATAAAGAAACCATATGAAAGGATCTTTATAGAGTCAGAACGATATGATAATGTTGCTTTCCCAATCTATGCAGGGGAACCGAAAGAAATATTCTTTCGAATTCAAGTGCAATTTATTTGACCGGAAAAAGTGGAATAGGGTGAATTGCGAGTTGGTTGGAACTCCAGCAATCCCGGTCATTCTGTTCAAGTATCGAATAGATTTTTCCCAATGAGTATTTCGAAATGATACTTCTCATACGGCTGATTCCATTTTCGGTTGAACAATTCGAATTCAGCTCCACTGATCAATTGGACCGAGATTAATAGATTTCTCTGGTATCCGAATGAAAAAGATAGAAAATGTTCATCCAGAGAAACGAACTTGAGTTCTGATGGAAAGCCAATCCTTGTGGCGAATGAATTTTTCCCACGTAGTTTTTTAGTTGATAACCTTTCACAATTTGGTGAATCAAAAGCAATAATTCCTGAAAAACTAATGTTGGAACCTATGCAAGTGTAGAAAGGAAGACTTCTCCTCTACCTCGAAAAATTGCTGCGTTAACAAAAACGGTTCCTTCTGGACAAGAACCACATCCTACCAGTAAGCAATTTTGAGTAGAACTCGAAATTTATTGATGAAGAAAGAAGAATGATCCATCAAAACTACTCATCATTACTCGAGATGAAACTTTTCTCAGATAGCGTGATAAATAATTCTATCATTCAAGTGTCATCGCATTATACTGTGTGATCTACATCGATAGTAAGACGTTTTTCTGATAAGATATCAACATCATGAAATCGATATTGAAGGAAAATAGATCCATCCAGATACTTACAAAAACCTCATTGACTGTAATTGTCTGTCTGGAAACAGCACGCGCCTTATTCATCGGGCACGATGATGAATCTAAATGAATAAAAACCCTATTTTCTATTATTTCGATTCCGATTTTTCCCAACGATCTATCAAACGCATTCGGGTATACTGATAAATAGCTGTAGTTGGGCATACCTAATGCTTCGTGGTATTACTCTCAGTTTTCAAATTGATAATGATGTATTCATTGGCATATCACATTCCAATGGAATACAATATGCCTACACACTCGTAGAAAAAACTATCAAGAATCGAAATCCGCTGTTTCAAATGAAGTCAGGTTAGCCTTATTGGTTTCAAATGGATGAATACAGCCAAAGAAGATCGAAGTGTCTCTTGATGGAATGCATTTTCTGTAGCTTTTTTGCTCATTGGTCATGAGTCGTGGATACAATAATGGAGTCCTTATAATGAAATATTATGAAAATATCCTCCATTGAGAAAAAAGAACTGACGGGAATTTTCTGGAAACAATAGGAGCCTCACCCAATGGGCATGATAATGAAACTATATGAAAGGATCATTATATAGTCAGAACGATATGATAATGTTGCTTTCCCAATCTATGCAGGAGAACCGAAAGAAATATTCTTTTTTCGCATTCAAGTGCAATTGATTTGACCGGAAAAAGTGGAATAGGGTGGATAGCGAGTTGGTTAGAACTCCAGCAATCCCGGTCATTCTGTTTAAGTATCAAATCGATTTTTTCCACTGAGTATTTCGAATTGATACTTCTCATATGGCCGATTCCATTTTCGGTTGAACAATTCGAATTCAGCTCCACTGATCAATTGGACCGAGATTAATAGATTTCTCTTGTATCCAAATGAAAAATGATAGAAAATGTTCATCCAGGAAAACGAACTTGAGTTCTGATGGAATTGATTTTCTCCTCGTAGTTTGAGGTGATAACCTTTCACAATTTGGTGAAGTGAGGTACTGATCCAGAAGCAATCATTGCTGAAAAATTTATGTTCGATTCTATGCGAGAGTAGAAAGGCAGAGTTTCCCTCTATCCCGAAAAAAAAAACGGTTAACAAAAACGGTTCTTTCTGAACGAGAACCAGATCCTACTAGTGAGCAATTTTTAGTATAACTCGAAATTGCTTAATGAAGAAAGAAAAATAATTCATTAAAACTAATTATCATTGAATGCGTGAGGTTTGGTGATCCGAATGATATTTTAAAATGATGGTTTAGTTGTAGAATTATCATTGGTCGAGATGAAACTTTTCTCAGATAGCATGATAAATAATTCTTTCATTCAAGTATCATCGCTTTATACTGTGTGATCTACATCGATAGTAAGACGTTTTTCTGATAAGATATCAACCCCATTAGATCAATATCGATAGAATATAGATCCATCCCTACGCTTTTTTTATTTCTATTCCGATTGTTCCCGACGATGTACCAAACGCATTCGGGTATACTGATGAATAGCTGATTTTAGCCATTCCTAAAGCTTTGTGGCTGAGTATTACTCTCAGTTTAAATGTATAATAATGTATGCATTGCCATATTACATTGGAACTTTTATGGATCAGACTCCTACAGTTTACATTGATACCGGCATAAACGAAAAAGTTATAGGAGCGTGTCTGAACGAATTGTTCATAGTAAAGATGGACGTTCTCGAGAGTAGCACATAAAAAAATTAGCTCCACTAATCGTTGATCGAAAACCTAGTTCAAACAAGATACTGAATAGTGATTTCTTCTGGAATCAATAAAGTATCATTCTGAATAATCTGTGTGAGAAGTGGATCGAAACATTATCTACATCGACCAGAAATTTGAAATTATGTTCATCCAAAGATCTTGTTAAACAATTCCAGTTCACCCATAATGGAGCCAAAAGGGGACCTGATTCTGAACACTGTCATGAAAACGAGAGAGGAGATAAGAACTTCATCAGCTGAAGTAAATGGTCTTTATAAAGAAAATAAACTGCTCAACAATAAAATTGACACTCTCGAGTCGAGACTTGACATACTGGAAATTAAAACTAAGAAAAATTGGCTAGTATTCAATGGTTTTGCTGAGCATACTGAAGACGATTCAGTGACTTTAGGAGGAAAAATTTTATCCATACTGAGCAAAAGCTTGATGTCGTCATATCCTCAGATGTGGTCGAAATGGTTTTTAGGTTGGGGAATGCAAGTAACAAAGAAAGACCAGTGGCCATGAAGTTCACAAATTTCAAATACAGAGAGAGATACAAATGAAGAAAGGATTCCATTCCAAAGATTCAGGATATGCCACATCGCCCTTCCTGCATGAGAGCTTTTATGGAAGACAACGACCACAATCAAGCAAACATTGATGTATTGTGCATTTCAGAAAGTTGTATGGTTGAAAAAGAAGTGAATAGCTTAAGCATCAGTTATTTTGAATAAGTTTCGAACTTCTCGTGATGATCTTGATTTTGAAGACGTTGATGACTTGGTGGTGGAAGGTATTGAAATGAAATTTGAAAATTGCTCAGCGGTAAGCAAGTTATCAAAATATTTTGAAATATGCACGTATAGATCACCAAATGGCGGTGTAGAAATTTTCTTTAATTCTTTTTATAATCTCCTGTTTCATATAACGCAAGAGCTGAAAGGCTATAACATTATTTTACATGGAGACTTCAATATTCATCTAAAAAAGAAGTAAAGTGAAAGATGAATTCGTTACTACCGAACTCATTCAATATGCATCTCAATATAGATTCTTCACTGATATATCGCCTGATTGCCTTATATCGATAAAAAACTAGTACTTTGGATTTGGAGATCACAACGGTCATGCCTTATGTTTTACTGAAACATGCGAAAAACAACGCTTCCCAGAAATTCTATCACAGATTCAATGAATGTTTTGGTGAATCTTTCCGTCTCAAAAAAATCAAAATGAGTGGAGAACCTTTGAAACCTGGATGGATAAGTCCCGCATTCAAAAAAAATCACAAACGACCACATAATTTTGAAATATAATCTGAATACTGCAGGATTCTCAAAAAAGGGACGGAATCTATTTTTCTGTCTCCTTTATCTGAACCAAAACGCTGACTCTTCTTGGTGGCCTTCTTATGTCCTTCTTCTCTTCCTGGGTCTACCCCCCCCCCCCCCCTGGAAAGAACATATTCTACAGATGCGAATTATTCAACTCCGTCAACCACGAATTTGAAATCCTTTATTTCCAAGGGAAAGTTTTGAAACTCAATCTCTTGGAGAAATTGGAAATTATTAAGTGTAAACATTCACAGATCCTCATGAATGATCAGACGTCATTTTAAATCTATTGAACTAGTGAATAGTGGGGAATGCAGCAATGTCACAAAAGAAAGACTCTTTTAAGTTCAAGATTGCAGATAACACCCGGAGAGATGTGCTCTAGCGAACCATGTAAACACATTAGACCACCAAGTCAATTATGAATCGGCGAGGGTGTTGGCGGTTGAGCCACACATGACAAAGAGGATCTTTTTGGAAATGGCATTTATTGCACAAGACAATAATTGCATAAATAAAAAAAACAGACTCAAATCATTTGAGCGAGATTTATTCCTTTTTACTGTTACTAGATGAAAATCCAGTCATTACCATCAACGGTACAGATAACTCTGTTCATAACTTATCAAATTAAAATTTGGTTTCACCCATATAACTTTAGAAAAATATTTGTTATTAGCATGTATAGGAATCAGCAAAGTTTTTCACATTTCACTCAAATCCATTGATCATACATAAATTTCATAGTCACAAAACAAATACTCGTGAAACGACTAGGAACGTTTCCCAAACATCAGTTGGTTACACATAACAAGTGGCACCACTGCTCAACATTTGACAGGACAGGTGACTATCCCTGTCGCTGTCAACTTCACATTTCATATTTCATTCTTGTCATGAAGACATTAACCTGACATTCTGAGTCTGACCACATGGTCCACACAGATTGACGAGTTTCAATATTAATTTTAACGTGTATTTTGTAAATGTGTATCAGTGTACATTATTTATTAACCCGTTTTTTATGATACAACTTCATTCCATGAGCACTCCATCAATGATTACTTTTGAACATCGTGTCATATAACCTCACCTAAGTGTAAGTATGGTAATACAACCAAATGTAACATCTTTCACATAAATGTAATCTAATTGTAGTTCCCTGATGATGGAATAAACAAAGTTCCGAAAGCCAGGATCAACTTGAAAGAGTCTTTCTTTTGTGACATTGCTGCATTCCCCACTATTCACTAGTTTAATCCCTAACTAGTCAGCAACGACTACCCTCTTCCATATATATATATATATATATATATATATATATATATATATATATATATATATATATATATATATATATATATATATAACTGGAAAAGCTTTAGCGGGGTTGCAGTCGTCACAATTGTTAGGGCGTCAAAGAAGACTCTTTGTTTTCGTCAAGCTTTCGGTAGTTTATTGCTACCTTCTTCAGGACGACTGTAATATATATTAAAATACAATATTACAGTTGTCCTGAGGAAGGTAGCAATGAACTACCGAAAGCTTGACGAAAACAAAGGACTGCAACCCCGCTAAAGCTATTCCAGTTACTATACAGCCAGTCAAGTTTATTCACATATATATATATATATATATATATATATATATATATATATATATATATATATATATAGACGTAGACAATGCTACACGAAATTTACAAATGTTCACAGCAATGACACTCGAAACAAGGAGCAATTCATTATACCAGCACTCAGCTACAATGTTACAATAAAAATCGAAAAGAACCGATATACATGCTACCTTCTTCAGGACGACTGTAATATATATTAAAATACAATATTACAGTTGTCCTGAGGAAGGTAGCAATGAACTACCGAAAGCTTGACGAAAACAAAGGACTGCAACCCCGCTAAAGCTATTCCAGTTACTATACAGCCAGTCAAGATTATTCACATATATATATATATATATATATATATATATATATATATATATATATATATATATATATATATATATAGGTAGCAATGAACTACCGAAAGCTTGACGAAAACAAAGGACTGCAACCCCGCTAAAGCTATTCCAGTTACTATACAGCCAGTCAAGATTATTCACATATATATATATATATATATATATATATATATATATATATATATATATATATATATATATATATATATATATATATATATATATATATATATATATATATATATATATATATATAGACGTAGACAATGCTACACGAAATTTACAAATGTTCACAGCAATGACACTCGAAACAAGGAGCAATTCATTATACCAGCACTCAGCTACAATGTTACAATAAAAATCGAAAAGAACCGATATACATGGGAATAAAAACTTTGAATGAATTGCCCCATTCACTAGTTGAAAGGACCTGGGTTACCAAGTTCGAATGACAATTTAAGAAACTATAGTTTTTCGAAGATCATTTTTAATGCGTTTCACCTCCTAGAATCGCTTCAACGTTTTCATGAATAGAGCCAATGTACTATTATTCTTCCTTTTTGATATATTTATATTTTCGACTCATGCTTCAATATTTTGTGTGATATTCAAAAACATTTTTTTCATAATCTTGTTCTTTCTATTCTTTCTCGAAGCTCTTATGAGCGAAATGCCTTTTCACTTATCATTATGAATATTGTAATGTGAATACTTGGCATGCAGTTCCTGGGAAATAAATGTATGTATGTAAAAGATGATTTACATATAACCGTTATATTTTTCCAGTAACCTTTGACTTTTACGTTATTCTCGATCGCAAGAGCGTACAATTAAATTCAACCTCGATCAGTTCAGACCTCATTACACACAATTCGAACAAGCATGAATTGAGAATTGCTTCCAGCATTTGCAATACCAAGAGTTTGTCTCATTTAACAGATCGATGTCATGGAAGATTGGATAAATATGTGTTTAGGTCGGTTTGATTCGTTTACAATATAGTGTAAACATTCGTTGATGATATTGAAAACGGCGTGTTAATTAATGATTCAACGCTAGGCTGTTGAAGCGTATTTATTGTTTTAAGTGGAGACAGTACTCGTTGTCGTCACCATGGTGACTCGATTATAATTCAAAAGATCATTTATTTCTCAAACGATTTGAGAAATTGATTCCATCTTTTCATTCGATAGCATGTAGTCGTTTAAATCCACCCTTCAGTTAATATCGCGATATATAAGGGGATCTTGGAATATCCTATGCTTCAATACGATTGCGATATGTCAAAAGTCGTATCGTTAAAATCCTTGAGTTTTCCGAATGAGGTTGAAAGGGGAAACTGGTCTTCTTTCGACCAATCTTATCGTTTCTTCATAATTATTTTGTTTTCCTCTTCAAGAAAGATAATTAATCAGATGATAGAAAATTGAGACAATAAACAATCTGACGTTGGATACTTTTACTCGACATTCATCAATTTCAAACCTCTTTTTCTTGTAATTTCACTTCAGCTTTATATCAATTTCAATTCGAACCATATTTACACAAAAACTCATATAACTTCTCGACATATAGCATATATAGCAACTGTCACCGTCAAGTAAACAAGAAATCACGCAAACAATGAGAGTTCATTTTTCAATTGGCGATATCATACAAACGAGTCAGCCAGCTTCACGTTGAATTCGTTTTGAGTGCCTAACATGGAACTACCTGATATATCCAACGTCATAAACAGTTTATTAAAAAATTGAATTTTATATTCACGTCTCTGAAAACGGGGGCACAGTTATGAATTATGACAGATTACTCTCTGCTAGAAAGAAGAGCTCTAATAAAATTGCACTCGACCACAAATTTGAAATGGAAATGTTGAAGGCGAATGCTGAGTAAAGTGGTGAGTAGTCATCGTATCTCATCCAGAGATCTACGTGAATTCCATTTGTTTCGAGAAATCAATATCAGTAAAGTCGTAGGTGTTGATATTTTCATCTGATACAAAATTTCATTCGATAGTCAATTTTTGCGGAGGAAACGACCATCATATAATATCACTCAATAGAAAATACCTATTTATCATTTCGTAGCCAAATGTTCGAGTCGAATTGGGACCCAAACACACCAAAGAAAAAATATCCATCACCCACACAGACCACGTTTCTTTTTCAACAAACTCTATACAGTCTACTTTTTCATGAATTTTTCACTCAAGCCCATCACCAGAGGATATTACAGGGATTGGTAATGAATAATATAATCGAAAGAAAACACTCCGAACAACAGATATATCATGATGAAGACTAATCAGCCCAGTAACTTCAGTGAGGTCCCTAGGCACTTTTGACGGCTATTTTTTCCCTTTCAATATTGGTTTTTATGTCACATATTTTGTTAGGATGCGAAGTGTGTTGTTGAATTTCATTTGTGGATTGTAAAAAAAAAGTTGTAGAATACACCACCAGAGCGTTAATGTGAGTTATATTACAGCGGATCAAATATATAGCTTGGTATACATTCAGCTACATAAAGTTCCATGACTCTCTCAGCACACTCCCGGAACAGAAACAACCAGGAGATGAAATTAGTGTATCAGAGGTGCAAAACGAATATTTGTCCTAATCAAAAAATCGCTGTTTGTCAAAATTGATTCAGTAGATTGTCAACGTTCTATTATTTCACTAAAGTGGGCGAGAGTTGAATACCTGATGAAGATTGGTATAAAGTAGCATTAGAACAGTAGTCTGCCAGTATTGGGAATTAGAACAATGGCGGTCGTTTGAAGATTTCTCAATTTTTTTTCATTCCCCCTTATGAAACTTTTGTGTTTACTTATACCTATGGAAATTAGACATGAACTTCCAAGAACTAATTGCTTGATTCCTGAGATAAATCAAGCTACGATTGCACTGCTGAAGGGCACTGTATGTTTTCTAATATGAAATACCAAGCGAAAGTGACCTCCATGAGAAATCTATTTTATAGATTGTTCTCATGAGAGTTGTGAACGATATCAAATCACTAAACACACCATGGTTTCACTTGAATAATCGTAGGGGTCGATTTGAATGGAAACGAGTTCTGAATTCCCATTCAGCATTGCTAAAAACTCATTAAGAAGTCTTGAGAAAATAATTGATTATCGTGTTTTCGAAATATAAGAATACTATCTATCAGCAATGTATGCAAGACTGGTGAAATGTAAATCGAATGGATATTTAATTTGGGCCTGCAATACAGTCTGAATGATGAAAGTTTGACGAACTATCATTCAAATTAATATCTCTTGATGAAAATCTTACAAAGCATTGAAATCAGAATTGCTTCTGTTGCGCGTTGGTTGTCACTCGACACACCGGGAATCCATACTAAGGCTGGATTTAGACAGATCCGAAATATGATCGTACGACGATAATGTAGCTTTCTGATTGGTCTAAATTGGTCTGAATTTAAATTCAGACCAATCAGATCGGATTTCGGATCTGTCTGAATCCAGCCTAATACCAAAGTCAACAGCTTGACCAAATAACTAACACCGAGAATCGTTATTTCATCTGTCCCGAATTTATTGCGGCTGATATCCCAGAAGGGTCGAGTGATTTCTTGTCTCTCTTGTTTTCCTTCGAAATGAATCGGTTTTTCATTGTTTCATATGAATTTGCCGTTCTTTTTATCTGCTTTCATCGATAAAAGATTACGTGGTTTTAATGGATTACTTACATAATTGAAAAATGTTATTTCTCCGTTGCTGGAAACAGAAGCTTCGGAAATCTTATATTACGTTTCTTCTCCACGTGAATACTAAATTGATGTGAATAATAAAGTGTCAAATAAACTGAAGAAATATGGGTACCAACTTCCATCCTTTAAGGAACATCAACTTCTGATGCCTGCGACTTCATAACAGTTTATATTCCGAAAACGCTTCTGATTTACTATCCATTTTGTATTTTTTTGGTATTCATATATCCCCGTTCTGAATCTGAGGGTCAATCTCACTCTTTCTCTCAAATCCAGTGTATCTTCTGATGTATATGTTATTCGTAAATAGATATATTTCGTTTACCCATCACTTTTTCACTATCGAAAATATTCTTGACATTGCTCATTCTTTGCTATCGTGATATATAACTGAAAATCATTTGTTTGACAAACGAATTCATTTTAGCTAAGCTAGATGGAATATATTATTACATACCGAGGCAGAAAGTGGATCTCCCGAGAAAATATACTTAACGAGACAATAGGTTGAAGTGAAGAATTTTTCGAGAGAGAAATAGTAAATATTGCTGTTTCGAGTAGGCAAGACGAACTCCATGAATCTCTCACAAATATCAATATTGCCTGCCTTTCTTTCTGAATTGTCATGTGACATTTGACGTTGAAGTTGAAATTTGTTTCACAAATCAGCTTCGTTTCAATGAATGGGTTCGGCATGCCAATCATATCTCATAAATGTCAGTTATGTTTCACGAGGATTGTTGCAAATATGCAATGTTTATAAATATGAAATATTAGCGACGTACACGACCATAAAATGGACTTGCTCTGATTAGCGGTACATGCTGGGGACTGTTTCATAAAAGTACAAGTCTTGTAGCTACAAGAGAAACACAATGTAGGTACAGGTAAAAAACGAGTAGGAAACAATTATTCAGCATCGTGTTTCCTTGTGTTTCTCTTGTAGCTACAAGACTTGTACTTTTATGAAACAGGCCCCTGTTCTCGAGGAAAAGAAGATTGGGGTTTTGAAGAAGAAAGTGAGTACCTATATTTTTTCTGTACGTTATCACTGAGACTGGGGAGTTTCCAGTGACCAAAATGGATTGGAGGAGTTTTTCCTGTCCCGACTGCTTCTGAATGAATAAATGCCAACTTGAATGTAAGCTAGAAGCAAGCACCCTCTCGTAGAAAGTGAATTAACACTTCAACATTCACGTAGGTGTATGGTATTCAAGATCCTCATCAAGAATGGCATTACAAACATTGGTTGAGAGTTTGAAGAAGATATGTCTCTTCACTTTGCCAAATTTTTTGAAATCAACCTTGCAAGTACAGCTTATCCAATCCATCTTGGTATAAACTCAGACACTTTTGCAGTTGTAAACTGGTAGTGTAGACCATGACGAAAAGAAAAACACCTTCTAGGATTTTCTTTATTTTAGTATACTTCACAGATATTGGTGGGCATATACGTTATTATTTCTATGCCAAGATGGATTGGATAAGCTGTAATGTTCTTTAATATCATCAATGGAGCTGGAATACATTGGTGTCTCACTCTCACATGCCAAAAGTATCTCATCATCTTTACTACAAACATTAGAATCGATGGAAACTGAGGAAGAAGATAACAGGAATAATATATTACCCAGCACGAAGTTTTGATTGAATTCTCCGATGAACTACGAAATATTTCGCGAAGTTAGGAGGGAATAATCGAGGATAGGAAGCGTATGGTTATGAATACTGATACTTCCATAAAAATATATTTTCAATAGTTTCTACCACAGAAAAGTATAGACTGACGATATTTATTTCATCTGATTTTGATGCCCTAAATAAATCACTGGATATTTCAACGAATGAAGTGACGAAAGTACAATTCGATAATGATTCGATGACCTTGTGAAATTTGATCGAATAGCTTCTATTTATTGTTTGAAATGTCATCTTCAATTTTTTTTGTTTTATTGCAGGAATATCCTACTAAGCGATGCCTTTTTTAATTTTATGATGAAAAGCGATCATATACGTTTCTGTGTTCATGAAAATTTAAATATTCCATGAAGAAGTTATACCGGTTTCAAGTATATGGTTTACGGGGGACGTGCCAGTGCTAAAAATTCAATTTTTATCAAGTGAATACAGAGGTTCCGAATACATCTTTAAAAATGCCTACTCGGAATACGTTTTACATACTATTGAATATTTCAGTAGATATCTGACATTTTCATGGGTGACACCAATCTTTTTAGAAGAAAGTGAATGCATGAAAAATTAAATATCTTAGATATGTTCCCGAGCTGAATCTGATTACAAATTGATGAGATCCTGAGAATTTGAAATACGGGCAATCGCATTTTTCAATTGTTCAAAACGAATTGAATGAGGTAAATGATGTGAAGTTAAGTGAGACCATGACATAGTTGATGGCTTCGACTATACTTTGAAAAGGATATCTTCGTAAAGAGCAAATTGCACGTGAGGATTATTTGTTTCGATAAACACTGTATCCAAAATTCAGGTGAATGTAATGAAAATGAATTGAGCAGATCATTCGAGCTCTAGAACATTATTCTTGATGGATAAATCACTATATTACCACGACTAAAAAATAAGGACCGCCATGCTTCGAACCACTGACTTCCTTATATATCAAAAAGTAATAAATCATGGGATTTTGAACCCATTTCTGTCCATGTTACATGCGTAATATGCTTCCTGCGGGATTGGGTAAAGTATATTTGACAAAGAGAGGTCAAAGTACGCAAAACATGTATATCAGATGTAAGTAAAATCAAATGAAAATTCAAAGGGGTGAGAAGTGTGAGAACTTTTCACGATGGCACGTAGTTGTCTGAACTACTTCACGTGACGTATTTTTTGTCTAGCTGCTCTCTCAAGGATATGAACGGAGACAAAATCAATATCTTTGATATCTTTCAAAATCTATGGGATATGATTCTCAGACTTCCGTTTAGAATTTTTGAATTTACTTGAAATATTCAATAAAAATATCATCCCTCAGGAACGAGCAAACCCCCAGAAGTCGAAACTTGTGTTAGCCGAGGATTAATGGATTCTCACCTTCCAAAATGCGATTCCTCACACGAACAAGAATATGGAATGAAATTTTGTCCCAGTAACCCATTTAGATGCTAGGCTGAAACCTCGGCCGTTGCTATTCTAAGACATTTCCTAGAGATCAATTACCCTAATAACAAACTGATATCACTTACACTCGACACAAGCTCACTATCAAGGTAAGGATCCTCAGAAGATTGATATTGCCTTAGCTTTCACGCCAAAGTTTTCAATGGCATCGTGTATCGCTATTATAAACATTGCTGAAGTTTTAGCTGAAATCTGACCATATATTTTAATGGTATGATTTTCGGTTATTCATCGTTGCCAACGAGTATAAAATGTCTATTACTCCATAGTCTTCTGACCAAAATAGTAATTGGATACAAATAGCCCATCACCTCCATTCGATCAAACACCCCATTTTCATAAGTTAAAAGTGACGGACCAGTGGATTTCAATGAGCTCCTTATACATAATTTGATGACAAAATCGAAAAACATAAATAGGTATATCAAACTCAATGGTTTGGTGAAACCTAAAACGAATAACGTAATGATGATAACATAAAGAGATAAAAAAATAGAATACACTTTATAAAACGGTTCATTGAAATATTCTTTCAACCTACAATGGGCTCTATCAGCAAGCAGTTTATAAATTGGATATTGCTCAGATCTGTGAATCCGATTTCTATCAGTTGTAAATTAAATAATTTACCTCCAATATGGTGGAGTATTCAACTGAGTTCTAAGTCGGAATTGGAACTGTAATTACTTCTCCGAGTAGCACAATGGGTAGAAACAAAGTTAAACTCCGCTGTAAGTTTATAAGAATAATCATTGCAATGGATGTTAAAATTTTATTAGCAATGAACACATTTCTGCACGATTCCCTGGTCTTAATCTCACATAGATACCCTAGCGCCTTCTTCTATAATATCAACAAAGAAGAGAGACGGGTTGAATTGCATGATCCCCACAACATTGTTCTATCGAAAAGAATAAAGCTACCTGACATATCAATCAATAGAGATGTCATTGATTTATAACACTAACAGAATAGGACCCAACACATAACCATGTGGCACACCACTTACCATCTCTTCCACGGACAATCATAGAGCTCAACCTGTCAGGAATTTATTATTGCCAACGACGATTCGAATGTTTTTTTTTCAGCTGAATACGCATACTCTGCTGATACGTGCAATAAAAACAAAATTTCCCAACTCCGTAGTCCTCTGACCAGAATAGCAATGAGGAACAAATAGTCGATTACCGCCATTCTATCAACCAGATTGTTTTCGTAAGTTTGTGGGGTGGCGGGCAAGTGGATTTTAATAGGTTTCTTTTATACTCCGGTTGGATACTTCTATTGATAACAGGATAATGGAGGATCGCTAAATGTTTTCTCGTTTGCTCGTCCCGAGTATTGCGGCGGAATATATAAAAAGTCCAGAGAACGTGAGATGAATGAATATTGGGAGAAGTGTGTACTTGTTAGGTATTTGCACATCCTTTGGGGGATGGTTTGAGCTGATATCGCAAGTTTCGGGATTCGACTCAACAATTTCCATTATGTATTTCACTTCAGATGATTCAAATCTGTTTTACATTACACTGAGAAAACTGAAAAACCCTTGCAGTAAAGAATAAGAGTATCTGGAGATGGATTTATTTATTATACCTGATTTTTAGGTTAGGAAATGTTGTTTACTCTTATTAACGTCAATCTGTATATCAGAATCAGGGAAGTCTGAAGATTCTCACTAAAAGGCACATACGAACGTAATTATATAAAACAAGCTAACCCTGACACGATATTATCTAGATACCAGTCGGAGACAAAAATATAGGTACCTCAATACGTCCTAAACCACTAGCTCTGACTGAACGATTTGATAACAACAAGAAATGACCACAAAGATTACACTTCACAACATTCAAGATTATTTCAGTTACCGCAGTTTCAAGATACCACTCTGGATCTTATAATTTTAACAGAGTAGGTCGCGAGTAGCGATCGAACGATTTTTCAAAAGAGAATTGCTAATTTACACTTCAATTCAAGTGTTCAAAGGGAAATAGTTGAGGTTTCTACCAGCTAGAAAGCACAATGAAATACTATAATTGAAATAATTGGAAAAATGCAATTAGGTATGAAGTAGACAAACCGAAGAGAAGGATTCCCTAGAGCCAATACTTATACTCTATTATAGTCAAAACCACGAAATTCATCACCGAACCCATAGACGAAAGTTGATACAATCAAAACCAAAGAAATGTATTTTTTTGACTGTTTACAAATGGGTTCCTATGATTCTGGATTAACTTATTGGAATCCTAACATAGGCCTATTTACTCTGAATTGTCCAATCGCAGTATAGGACATGTCAATATAATAGAGAGAAATTTTACTCTACTCATTCACCCTAACAAAGGATTACCCTCGACACAAGGTTAATGTGACGTAGTCCGTTCGGGAATCCTTTGCTTCAATGCTACAGGGGGTGTTCGATATGTTGGCTATGCTAAAATCGTCTAAAGTTTTCCTCCTCTTCTAGGGCTGAGAGGATATGGTAAGCCATGTCCACACACACATATTTTCACCCCTAGTAAACCATATCTGAAAAACTCGGGTTTTAGTTACGAATACCACAACTTAGACTTCTAATTAGTATTTCTGTACTCAAGATCATCCATTACCATCATTTTTGTCAGTAGCAAAGTAAGTAATGATTATTGTGGTCAATTTAACAGGTTTTCCCCAACTTTAATTTCCGAAGTTTTCCCAAATTCCGCGCTCTTCCTTTCGAAGATCACCCGTAACAGAAGTTCATTATTACCGATATGCATATTTTGATAAAAAAATCTATTGGAATCAACCAGAAAAATATTTATTTTTCATCATATATTATCTGGTGGTCTTTGAATATCACTATTTATTGATGAATGGATTCTTTCTTCTAGCTTTTTTGGGTTTTCATGAAAGTTTTGAAAACGGAGGCAGATTTCGTTTCCGAAACGTCAACGATAAGTATTCCGATAGATATTAGTTCTTGTATTTTTTTATAGTCAAATTTGAGATATACGAAAAGTTGCTAATTAAACGTGTTCCATTCAAAAGGAAGTATTTTTGAATTTTTGAAAATCTGCCTTTCTACGCTTAGGTATATAGATTCTTACATTTATTTCTGATTTTTCAGATTGTGGTAAGTTGAGGAACCAAAAAAGGAAGAAATTATCTGGTGATTGTGAATAGAAAATATAGAAACCTTGGCAAAAGTGACGATTCTCTCTCGAAAAAAAATTTTTTTCTTGAAATAAATGGTACACTCAGTATACACTATTTCAGGCCACAGGTTGAGAGATGTATTTTCAGATGGAAATATTGTATGTAGGTTCCACATTTATCAAAATCATAGTCTGAATCGTGTTTCATTCGAATAGAGAAAGCAAAAGTTCCTAAAGATCGATTTGAAAGAATAAAGAGTGACAGTAGGATATTGAAATTTTGTACATATAAAATTGAAATTCATTTTGAAGAATTCCATCTATAACATATCTAGAATGGTACGTACAAACTGAAGTGATACTCTGTTTCACTCTTGCTCTTTTTTCAAGCATAAACTAACTGCGAAGTTAAATTCCAACAGAATGTATTGATGAGGTAAACTCCACTATTGTGCAGACTACATGTTTGTAAAAAATGTGGTTTTCCATCACAACCAGCTGACTCAACCCCACTCATATTGACCCTAATAATTCGAAACTTGTGTACAATGCATGTGTTGTGATATGTCATATCTCATTCCAAAATATATCATCACACATAATATTAAACCAATATTGTTTGAATATCACGGAAGCATTATTTGCTGAATATTATGAATATAGATTATATATTCGAAAACAACTTTATGATATATCGCTATAGTTATATTACTACCATATTATAATTTTGGCCTGATTATTCGAAACCAATAATTCGTTATTCATCTCATTCTTTCTCAGAACTGTAAAAAAAAGACTAGTTGATGCTGGTGTTGAACTCATTGTCTACGCTTCCATGAGCCAATACCAATAGAACCTCCACTTCATCAAGGAGACATGTTCTATTCAGGAGAATCTCTGTTTAGATGTAGTGATTTTGAATTATGTTCAGGACAACATCACCTTGTTAGTTATTGAGCAATCATAATACTCTTTACATGAAAGTTTGGTAATCGTGGAAATTCTATTGAAATAATTCTGTAAGATTTTGACTCTATACAAATACGGATCATAATGGCAAAATAGCTCTGCGAAAAGCTGTTGATGTAATTTTTGGTATCAATCTCTACTATATGTTGATATTTCAGTTTTCAATATGTACATTTTTTAGTAAACATTCATATAACCTATAAGTTATAGATAGCCCAGTTCAGGAATCACTACCTGAATCACAATATTAATCATAAGTTTTGATTCGATATTCATGTGGGAAGAATAGTTCGCAGCAAGTGGAAAAATGTGTAAGGTTGATTAGTAATGTGAGCTTTTTTGGTTTTATGATGCAGAAAAGCTAAAATAGGCCGCTCTTCACGATTTTGAATGGCGATAACTCCTGAATTTGGGAAGAGCGCCGCGTTTTACAACCTTATTTGTATTCCACACATCGGAATTCAAGTTTTTGTTGGAATATTTTTCAACCGTTGATATATATGATTATAAAACTTCACCTCGAATCGAAAGGCAAATCGTCAATTCTTCAAAAAGAAACAAATCTGGAACATGTTTCAATCATGCCTCAAGATCATTGCGTGAATGTTAAAATACATCATAGTTCACATGTAACATCCTTCGGTACTGCATATCACTAGTCGAATCTGTGGCTTATTTGGACTTCTGGTAAGTACAAAAAGCGGGATTATCGTACGTGTTACTATCTCACAAGTTTCAAATCAACAACTATAAGCACCACTGAATGAAAACGAAGTAACAAATCAACTCGAAACTACGAAGAACACGAAATCAGCTGGAAGTGGTACTCAGCTTACAAAAAATTGGGACATTTTCAGTTCATTTCTGTTATCATTTCGATTTCCAACAGTATATTCACTAACTTGCTAACAATAACAGGTTACCTTAACGCTAAAAGTTGTTTCTTGTTCACAACAACTACCCCGACAACCGGACCTATAAGACGCCTGAAAGAGTTATATCGGGTGATCTTGCAGACTTCCTAACTGTGTTCCATTTGGAAATCAAACGTTGATGTCATCTTCGGAAAAACCAGAAGTTGAAAGAATTCTCCCACAACGTCAAGAAGTACCACTTTGTGAGCATATTCGCTATTCCGAATTTGGTAAAAATAGTTCAAGAAATAGAGACGAGTTGGGGTGCCCTGGGACCCGGTTTTATTAACGACGTTGATCCTGATTATCTTGCTAATTGGAATATTTAAACACAACATTTTGATTCCGTTTCACCAGACCAGTTAGCTCGATTATGTCGACTGTGCAGGATTCCATGATTATCCGCCATTATACGAGCGATTAGGCCAAGATAGCAGCTCTGGCCATCGTATTCCGTAACATCTGTCAGTGAAAAATATCATGTATTCTCAAAGTTGTAATATTGTCTATGGTATTTTTTGGCAATTATATCATAAGGTTCATCTTATGCCCTCAAAAAAAGATTATGTGATTTTTGAAATTACCGTTCGCCGATCAATTCATCATTTCAAGACGATAGATAGTAAATACGAAAAAGACATTGTCGTTCAACGGCCTCGTTTAATTCGAAAAAGGAATGATCACTTCACTGATTTGGATGACAGACACTTCCAAATGAAATCAGATGAAATCGAATAAAAATTGTCCAGTCGGCCATCTTTATTCCATAAGACTATCAAGAAATCATTATTGCGGACTCGACAGATTCTATTCGATTCCTGAAATAGAATCGAAGCTTGTTCTCGGAAAAAATATGGTGGCTTATTGATTTTTTAATATCATTAGATTATAAAAAAATATTCAAGAATGGGACAACACTTGTTCTAATAGATTATTCGAAAGCATTCGACAGAATTGCTCATGGGCTACTGCTGGAAACACTAAATTTCATTGGGTTCGCCAAGCAATCATTGGACCTAGTTAAAAGCTATTTATGCAATAGAAACCAAATCGTCAAATATAAAGGCCACTTGTCAACTCCTCTAAGAGTTGAACGTGGAGTACCTCAGGGATCTATACTTGGACCACTGCTTTTCTCAATTTACACGTCTTCTTTCAAAAACGCTCTCCCAAATTGCAGAAGTCATTTTTACGCCGACGACACGCAGGTCTATCTTTCTTCTCGACCCGATGAGATACAACTTGCAAACGCGAAGATTAACGAAGATCTCTCATCTCTTGTGACACTTTCCAAAAAATACTGTCTTGAAATAAACCCTGACAAATCACAAGTTCTATTGTTTGATAGGCAGCATACTAAACAGAGGTATTCCAAATTTGTAAACGTTGAAATAAATGATGTACAGGTGTCGCTAACAAATGAAATTCGATAAACATATAAGCAATTTCATTAAAAAATGCATGACAAATATAAAAATGATATACAGTAACCGCGATATTTTAGATAAACGGTCAAAAATCATACTCTGTGAATCTCTCGTTTTTTCCCACATTAATTACTGTGATGTAGTGTACGGGCCCTGTATATCAAAATATGAAAACAATCGCTTACAGCGTATACAGAATACCTGTGTTAGGTTGATCTGCGGTCTGAGGAAAAATGAACATGTATCTTCCAAAAGACTCGAACTGGGTTGGCTTCCAGTTAATTTGAGACGGTTTCTTAACAGTAGTATTCTGTTCCTAAAAATAATTGAATCACAAACACCCGCTTATCTCTATAGGAAAATCAAATTCAGAACAGATATACACAGTCTGAATATTAGAAGGAAAGATCTCTTAACCATTTCCAAACACAATACATCGTCTTATCAAATGTCTTACTCATATACTGTCTGTAAGGTAGTAAACTCACTACCATCTGATTTAAGAAATCTCTCAATAAATGTGATGCGAAAGAAACTCAAAACTATGCTTCTTGATGAAACAATAATAATAAATTTTAGAATATAAAATATCACTTGCATCCGATTACCCAGTGCCTCAAACAGCTTATTAAGGTGATTTTGATAATTTCAATCAACAATTCAAATCGCATATATTAAAATTAAACACATATATTCGCTAACATATTATCCCACATTATTATTATATTACTCTATATTAATATTATATCTAACTCTATAACTATCTTTATATATTGTCTTATATTACTTTCATATCATCCTATTCATTGTTACTGTGCATAGACTTGTTCCTATATCTAGTTAAGTTGTTCAGTAGTTAAGTTGTTCTGCAGGCTATATTGAAAACCACTTCCATGGAACCCTTGGGTAGCATGGCGGTGAATATAGACCTTTTCAATTTGTCCATGTATGTGCGTATAAATTTGATATTTCGAATTTTTTTTTTATGGCATATTGAATAAACGTATTATTATTATTATTATATGCAATTATGGTGCATATTAAAAATTTCAAGTCAATATTTCTCGAAAAATTTTCGGGAATTGTATATTATATCATATCGAAAAACCAGTACCTATAAGATATTTCAGAACTCGAGTGTGCATTGAGATATTCTTCTATAACAGTTGTCGAATACTTTCAATAAACATTATTCAATATAGAAAGTTATCCAAGATTCACCAGAATAGATCTGATTGGCCGTTTGGATCACAGAACACAGAACTCATAATGAGAAAATGACTTCACGCGTACACAATGTTGCCAGATGGTCGTTTCTCTCAAACTGGATTCATCAATCGCAGGATGATAATTGAGCTATTTCGACGTTGAAACGCAAAGAAACTTTTATCGACATTAAAGTAGCTCTTAGAAATAATTGCCTCCTAAGAAAATCACGATTGAAATTACATTGGTGAAACCGGTCCTAAGTCTGTCACTCAATTCGACATCTACTATATGATGTGCTACGTGGAATGTACCTGTCTCAACTGGTGTTCTTTTGTTCCAGCTATCTCCCAGCGACTTCAGCGGCTCCTCGAGCAGCGAGCCCGACTCCAACGGCCTCGTTTCGCGCTCCATCTCTTTGCGTTTTCCCGTCGAAAGGAAGCCGTCCCGAGGGAACAGCGTCGAGATCCGGTGCGAATCTGCCCTGCCCGGCGTGCCCGTACCCAGGCAGATCGCCTCCGTGAGCGTCCTCGTGAGGAACCCCAACGATCCGCAGGTCATCAACAACCAAAAGTGGTGAGTGATGCGAAATATAAAGACTTTTCAGTCTGAAAAATATTCATCGAAATCCAAAAGATAGTTCCTGTCAGTGATGTTGATGACTCTGAATGATTTGTCGGATGTCTGAGAGCCAGCTGTTCAATACAGGATGATCCCGAATTATGAATTTGGTCATTTTTTATGGAATCATTCGTCAATTAATATCACATACTTTGTGCAAAAGTGCAAAATCCTGTATCTGATCTACTCCGGATCACAATGAAGTATAATGATCCCTTCAATTTAGAAATAAAAACCAGTATCACTACTTTCGTTCGGGTTTGAGGGCCGTCGTTTTTTGAAAGTTCTTCCTAACGTTTCGCTGGGGCGAGTGGCTAGCCTCTTCAGAGGCTTCTGCATCTCGAGTTTGACTCCGATGACTGGGTATTACGATTTCGTGAAGCTTATTCATTGGATAGAGGTAGCCCTGAGTGCTAATTACTTTATGCGGATTCGGAGATGTAGTTTCTTACAAAAGTTGAACTGCGTGAGATCAAATGAAATGTCTCGCCAAGAAGCGCTGAGATTCTGTATACAAAGCAAAAACATGGGATGATAATAGTAGACTAGTAATAATAGACCACGAATCAATAATGACGAACCGCGCGGCATGGGAGTAATATCCCGATAGAGTAATTTTCATTATTGCGAGTAGTATACTCTATTTTATTCACGACTAATTTATATTTTTTCCAAATGGATGACTCTTCTGCTTCATCTCAATACAAATACACAAACACTACCTATGCCTTTGACACTTGGAGTTTGGTTATATCGTTTCTATGGTAATATTCAATTCGAAATATTTTGTGAGAGGGCTACAAGAGGGAATAAATACTATTACTGTTGGTCCATTGCCATCATACCCCAACGGTATAATATATGGCAATATGTTGCAGAAACCATTAGTATATAACTTTCATTATGTATTAGTCGTAAATAAAAACAATGACGTCGTAGACGCACTACTGGATTATTTTAATACGGCATTCCCCTAAAAAATATGCAAGCACATAATCAAAGGAGATATATCATGGGTTGGAGATGAAATAAAAACCTCCATCTAACAGCTGGGAGATGTGTACTTAAAAAAAACGTCCAAATTTGAACCAATATACGTACAAAGAGCCACTCATTATGAAAAACTTGTAGAACATACCAAAAACTCACCTAATTACTTCATTCAATATTCCAGTTGGGAATTTGATCCAGGAAATCAAGATCAACCAACACTGCTACCCCAGAATCAATGGAATGTATCATAATTGCAGTTGACCAAAAAAATGCCCAAAGAAATATACTGTGACTCAAGTGAAGCCTTCCATTGCGTAACACATGATCGACTTTTGGACAAAATTGGGACACTAGGCATCAGAGGCAAACCACGTCACTGGTTCAAATATTTCCTCACAAACCTAATACAATAGTCACTAGTATCCCACATAGATGGAGGAAAGATCAGCTCATACACCTCAAGCACTGTACCTGTAGAAATGGGAGTACCTCAGGAAATTAAGTGTTGTGCTCCCTATATCATTCTATCTTCATCTGGCGGATATAGTTTATTATCGAGCTGATTTTAATATTGCTTCAAATGCTGAAAACTTATCAATTCTTGTATCTGAAGAGTTACATGATTTGAACCAATCAGCGTATGAGAATCTAATAACAGAAAATTGCATATTGGTTTTCTGAAAATATGCTTCATATAAATACAACAAAAATAGATTTCCTCATTGGAAAAGTAACATATATAATATTACCGGAATATAGTCCTGTAGGGGACTGCAAGAACGCCAGCCGATCAGCGTTAAGCATGAACCATATTTTTTTTTAACACTATAGTCAATAGAATGATGCCTTAGTGCCTCAGCGTATTGGGCACATATACTTTGTGTATTTTTTTGAAAACTAAATTTTTGTTCAGGAACCGTACCAACTCCAGCCCGCTTGGTAATTAATTTACAAAGTTGTATTCATCGAATATAACAAAATAATCCTCAAGTGCCTCGACGCAACCGGTGATAACATGGTGGCACGGATTGTTGAATGAATTGTATAGTGTGCACGAACTGTACCCATTTCGACCTATTTGTAACTTCAACCAAATGAAAATTTTGACGATTTTACATAGAAAAAAAAATAAGTGCCTCATTGATCTCGGTTCTATATGCCTGGCAGGACGCTTAACAATTAATTCATGGTGTCCTATGCTTCTATGTATATAGCCATCATTGTAATATTTTTAATATCGATTATTAATTTCCATTAATCTCAAAATCAGGCTCTCGTTCGAAATGATCCAAAGAGAATTTTGATAATATTTTTCATAATAAAAAATTATTTCTTCGACGTTTTGAATTTTTCTATCACTGATCATTCAACTTGACCTTTTTTTTTGTTATTGCAAAATATATTCAAACTATTTGAACGTCATTATTTTGTGGTTGATCGATATTTGTTCCGTAGTTTATTTGAACATTAATTTACCAAATAATTGTTGCCACGCCTATATAATTGTTACATACCTGGTAGGACGCTTGTCATTTCTTCATGCCTCTAGTTTCTATTTATTTATATAGCAGTTGCCTCATGAGTTGTCTTATAAAACGATAAAAATGACATACCAGTGGCTCTTATGTCGTTTTGGTGGATTTTTTTCTGTTGAATTGATGTACAAATAATAGTTTGAATATATTTTTTAATAGCAAAGAAACATCAAGTTGAATAATTAGTGCTAGAAAAATTACGTTAAAAGTTCAAAGTTAAAAAAAAAATCATGAAAAGATGATTTTTCAGTATTTGAAATATGATCAAAATTCTCTTCAGATCATTTCAAACGAGTGCCTGATTTTGTAATTGAAATTAATTATTGAATCGATAATAAAAATATTAGAGTGATGGCTATACGCTACAGTAGCATAGGACATCGGGAAATGTTTTGCGTCCTAACAGGCATATAGAACCGAGATCAATGAGGCACTTTTTTTTTCTATATAAAATCGTCCAAATTTTCATTCGGTTGAAGTTTCAAGTGGGTCGGAATGGGTATAGTTCATGCACACTATAAAATTCATTCAACAATCCGTGCCACCATCACCGGTTGCGTCGAGGCACTTGAAGATTATTTTGTTGGATTCGATGAATACAAGATTTTGAATTAATTACCAAGCGGGCCGGATTCGGTACGGTTCGTTAACAAAAATTTTATTTTCAAAAAATACACAAAGTATATGTGCCCAATACGGTGAGGCACTAAGACATCACTCTCTTCACTATAGTTAGTAGGGTAAAAAAAAATGTTTCATGTGTACCGCTGATCGGCCCGCGTTCATGCAGTCTCCTCCCGGATTAATAGTGAATACCAACATATCTCGAATACGGTGCATGCCCAAGGTTATTACAATTCAAGTTCTGAAAGGCTTTTATCATGCAGAAATACAATCAAGACTGACTCATGGAATAATACCCTAAGGGCAGTCTACGGCTGCGAAATAGTATATTACCTTATGAGGCGGAGAAGCATGACTTTTCTTGACGCGCCCGATATTACGCGCCGAACGAAGTGAGGTAATAGAGGGCAAGTCAAGAAAAGTCGCTTCTTTGCCGAATAAAGTATACTATTTTTTCTGCAAACGTAGCAATTTTCAACCATAAATAGTACAATTCATACGCTATTTTTACTCGAAATTATCTGTGACAACTATCAAAGTCGTCTAGATGTTAGAAATTGAAATAATTAAGTCGTCGGTGGGATTTGCGTCTCCCTGGTTACAGTTGATTGACAGTTATTTTATGTTATTAAAGACAGCTTATTGTTGTTGCAACCGCAAGCGCAAATTTAGTGCGAAAATGGAAAACCTAAACGAAATTGAGTCCGCGGCTAATAATGCAGTAGCACGTTTGGGGCCCTCCAAGTCCAGAATAAAGTATCGGTTAGCGTACAAGCACTTCCAAGAGTGGTGCGATACAAGAGGAGTACGGCAAGTTACCGAAGACGTTTTACTGGCATATTTTAATATAATGGAAAATGAAAATAAATGGAAATCTTCTACAATGTGGTCACGATACTCTATGATAAAATCCGAGTTAGTTATTAGAAAAAATGTGGATATAAGCAAATTTTTAAAGTTACGTGCCTTTCTGAAAAAGACAAGCGAAGGATATACTGCAAAGAAGTCTAAAGTTTTCACTAAAGACGAGTTTGATAAATTTTTGTTTGAAGCGCCAGATAAGTTGTATTTAGGATTAAAGGTAAAAAAAATATATTGCAAAGCATGTAGTATACTCTACTAAATTATAAAAATATTTCAGATTGTTTTGTTAATTGGGGTTACCGGCGCCTGTCGACGCGACGAATTGGTAAAAATGAAGACTGTGGACATTGAGGATAAAGAAAATGTAATAATTATCAAAATCCCAGACAGTAAAACACGACAAATTAGATCTTTTACGATAATTGGTCAAAACTACATTAAACTGTATAAAAAGTATGCATCACTGCGGCCTGAAAATTTCACTGAAAACCGATTTTTTATAAAGTACCAAAATGGAAAGTGTTACCGAAGCGTCATGGGAATACATTCGATCAGCGCAGTAGCCCAAAAAGTAGCTAGTTATTTAAATTAAAACAATGCAAGCGCATACACGGGTCACTGTTTACGACGAACTTCAGCAACACTTTTAATTGATGGAGGCGGAAATCTAGAATGCCTCAAACGACATGGGGGCTGGAAATCAAGCACGGTTGCCGAAGGATATATAGAGAATTCAATAAGAAATAAGAACGATAATGCTCAAAAAATTTTAAACCCTCATGATTCGCCAACATCGGGAATGATTGCTGAAAGTTGTGCTCGACCATCAGTATCATCAACAATTACCAATGCGTATCAAGAGTCGGGAATATTTTCACACGGTTTCAATTTTGAAAATGCTTCATTAACTAATTGTGCTTTTAATATTACTATGAATAAAAATAATGTTCAATTGTTGTTAATGACATTTGTATTGTTGCTTTGTGACATGTTTCATATTGTTGCCATGACAACATTTTTCCCTCCGCCGCGCGCCGTAAAGAAATGGGAAAAAAAACTGCTGCCGGCGGAGACATCAAACTTTGACAGGATCAAGTTAGATAAGTAATGTCATCATTATTTGACGTTTGAAGAAAAATATTCTTTACTGTACAGAAAAAATGTATGAGAGCTTTGTCATGCCAAACTCAATCTGAATTGAGCAAACCTCTTTTCCAAAAACTTTAAGTATTACCCCTCTACATATTGAGAGTTGCTTGTTATATCTACAAATGAACAAATAATTTACTTTGTCGCAAAGTCATTCGTAATCATTTTACTCGAAATACAAATCTTCTAAATACGCCGCAAAATAACCCAGAACTCTCCTCCCTGCATTGGAATTCAGATTTACAATAAAATTCCTCAGAGCATGAAAGGTCAAAAGAAATATTTTGAATTCAGAACCTCTCTAACGGACATTATGAGGGGTTCATGTAACATTTATTGAGTATTTCATTAGAGTCTGTATCTGACATAATATATTTCAACTGATTAATTTTATGTGCTGTATTGTTTAATGTTATCAGCATTTTGATGTGTTTTCAGACCAATGTGGTATTTTTAATGCCTAAATTCCAGTTCGACTTCAGTTCTGAACATCATTTTCAATTTGAACCCCATACATCAACCGATATTGATAATACACCGCGGGCATGTGACGTCACATGACAACTGTCAATCAGCCTACTGGACAAACAAACCGTACTTCCATAAGCAACAATGGTAATTTAATGAGATTATGATCGTGATTATGAAGAAATTACGGGTTTACCCTAATTATGGGTATACCCTTAGTGTACCTGACATACAGGGTGTTTCAGAATTCGACGGACAAACTTATACCACGTCATTCCTCTTGCAAAATGATGAAATATGAGGTAGGACATGTGTGTCCGGAAATGAGCCGTTTCAGAAATACAGGGCGTTGAAGTTGCAAAATAAAAAGACCCTTTTCGTCGTAGCTCCCGGACTAACAGGAATAAATTAATGAAACTCAGCATATCGACTACGATCTAGAATGTGCTTCCTCCAGTGGTACGTTTGCTTCAGTATCAGTAGCCAGTGGCGTTCCAGCGGGGTAATAGCTTATATTTCCCCCCTTATTTTTTACGCCACTGACTTTATATCCACAACCGTCTTTTTTTTTGAATTCCTTGATCAATTTTACGTAAAAACCAAATAAACATTCACTATGAAAAAACCAGTAGTTTTCGAGAAAAATTGAGTTGAACTGATACGTGCATTCTTATATGAGAATATTAATAATCGAGTAAAATAATCGAAATTCCAAAACCGAAATTATTTGAACTCTTTCATCATTCTACCATTCATTGTGTGCTTGACAAATTATTCACTTCGGCAACATATTGCGGATTGTCTACCATTATACCAATTTTTTTTGCAGATATGTTGTGAGCCCGCAGACCTACTGAATGGCTTTACCTCGAGATTTATTTTTTAATAAAATGTTCCATCCAAACGATTTTCAAAGACAACTACGAATAGTTGGCAAAACTGAACTCAGAATGTTTTATCGAATTATCTTTTCTCACTGGGTAAAAATCCAAGTTTTCTCGATTAACCAAAATACCATTATACTTGTTTCAACCTCAGCCATCTACAATGTTTCCTGGGCATATCTATTATAGTTTTGTTAGATAACTGTACCGATATTCTCGAGTTCTTCAGCCACTGGTTGAATAGTTTCAGAATACATTCACGTGACTTATAACAATCTTTGATCCACCTAAGCATTGAGGATTACTTTATTCATTGACAACAATAAATTTGTTAGGGGGCTGTGGAAATGAAATGAGATTCGTATGACACTTCCAAGTTAACTTAGCTGTCAGAAAGTGTTTGATTGTGTATTTCGTATAATAAAAATGAATTTTACATTCGAAGAGTTAGCGGACATGCACCTTATTTATGGAAAATCGGGACGAAATGGAAGGTTGGCACAAAGAATGTATCGTGAAAATTTTCCTGGAAGAAATAGAATTCCTAATTTCAAAACGTTCGAAAACGTGGACAGAAGACTCAGGGAAACAGGAAGTTTTTTAATTACCAGAAGGAATGCATGTATACAGAGAACTGTAAGAAATTATATCACAGAAGAGGAGATATTGAACTATGCTGCTGAACATCCGTCTGAAAGTAGTAGATCTATAGCTAGAGTGCTGCATGTGTCTTCATCATCTGTTTGGAGGACTTTGCATGAACAGCAGTTATACCCATATCGACTGAGAAAAGTTCAGGCACTGAAACCAGAGGACTATCCAGATCGAATTGAATTTTCTCGATGGTTTTTAAGTATGTGGAGAAATAATCCGGAATTTATCAAGCAAGTGTTATACACTGATGAGGCAAAATCCACAAGGGAAGGTATTTTCAATTCTCGCAATAGCCATATTTGGGCCGAGGAAAATCCTTTTGCTATTCATCCTCATGGCCATCAAACAAAATTTTCATTGAATGTTTGGGCAGGAATAGTAGAAAACCGTTTAGTTGGTCCTTATCTTTTACCAGATAATTTGAATGGGGACAATTATAGCACTTTCTTGGGAGAAGTATTGCCTGAATTGTTAGAAGATGTTCCTCTGAATATCCGGAATGGAATGTGGTTTCAGCACGACGGTGCTTCTGTTCATTTTTCGTTAGCTGCTAGAGAGTACCTAAATCGGAAATTCGGTGACAATTGGATTGGTCGAGGTGGACCCCACAAATGGCCTGCCAGATCACCAGATTTGAATCCTGTTGACTATTTTCTTTGGGGTCATATGAAGTCACTGGTTTATGAAACAGAACCAAACAGCCAAGAAGCATTAGTCGCCCGCATTCAAGCTGCATCGATAACGATTGCCGAAAATTTAGAATCATTTGAAAAAGTGCGATTTTCTATGTTGCGCCGTTGCAGATCGTGTATAAGTGTTGACGGAAAAAATTTCGAACAACTACCCTATTGATTATTCATCAGATGTTCTCATTATTATTCAAAAGCACATTTGAATTTTCAATGTAAATTTCAAAAAGAAATTCGTGTTTATGACTCACTGTTCTAGAATTTCAACAGTATTGTTTCTTATCACATTATCTAAAATATGTGTAGAGAAGGTATATTTTGAACATGATATTTCTACTCAAAGATGAATTATGAGTACCGACATCCAACTAAGAGTTATGTAATTAGCTGTAAATAGACAACTTCCATTTCTTCATTTATTTAAAAAACTTCATTTACTGACTAGAGTTAGCGAAGATCTTATCAGATGGTTATTCAAATAACTTGACTTCTTCCAAATACATTTCTTTTTTTCAGGCGTATAATTAGAGTCTACTGGTAAAATTTTGTTTTTCGGCTTCATCTGTGAAAATTTGAAAACACTGTATACTTTGAGAATGTTTTTCATTTTCTTATTAATGAATATTCTTCAAGATATTTACGATTCTACAAAGAGAAGTGTGATTTCACGAATGGGAAAGACAGGATAATTGTGAACAAAACATAATTTTCCCAAAATCGAGAATAATGGTGTTATTGTAGGATTATTGGAGCCTAACTCAGTCGAGATTCCGAATGATCGCAAATTTCATTTGGGGTCACTTTTTTTCAGATCACAAAGTCACTCGAAGATCTGAGAACAATGAAAACATTTCAACAATGAAATCTATTGACAAGCACGAAAATAAGCCTCAAGAGTTATGATTTGTCATTACAATATGCTAAACATAACAAAAATTGGTACGATGATAGAAAACCCACAATAATTACCATCACTTGCAAGCGCTAAATTAATGGTAAAATCATAAAAGAGTTCAAATAATTTCGGTTTTGGAATTTCGATTATTTTACTCGATTATTAATATTCCCATATAAGAATGCACGTATCAGTTCAACTCAATTTTTCTCGAAAACTACTGGTTTTTTCATAGTGAATGTTTATTTGGTTTTTACGTAAAATTGATCAAGGAATTCAAAAAAAAAGACGGTTGTGGATATAAAGTCAGTGGCGTAAAAAATAAGGGGGGAAATATAAGCTATTACCCCGCTGGAACGCCACTGGCTACTGATACTGAAGCAAACATACCACTGGAGGAAGCACATTCTAGCTCGTAATCGATTTGCTGAGTTTCATTAATTTATTCCTGTTAGTCCGGGAGCTACGACGAAAAGGGTCTTTTTATTTTGCAACTTCAACGCCCTGTATTTCTGAAACGGCTCATTTCCGGACACACATGTCCTACCTCATTTTTCATCATTTTGCAAGAGGAATGACGTGGTATAAGTTTGTCCGTCGAATTCTGAAACACCCTGTATATAAACGTCTCTATATTCATTATTCTTCCTGCTTGCAAAGAAATTGTATGTGAAATGGCTGATAAAAGTGATAATTTCAACACCTTGTCTATGGATATCCAGAAGAGATATTTAGAGAAACTGAAGGGAAGTGATTGATGTGATCCTTATTTATTGAAATTTGGGGATTGTAGTAATGCTGTGCAAAAACTTTCCTGAAGTTTCATGACATGTATGAAATTATTAACTATTTTGTATATGAGAGTGCATGCACAGAAGACTTCAAAGGCTATAATGTTTATATCTAAATGGATTAGAAGGATTGGAGTGAAGCTTGTGAAAAGAATACTGAAAATGTACTTTAATAAATAATAATTTTGAAAGAACAGATTTAGGGTATGTTATATAAGGCTCTACAAAATTATAAACCACAACCATCTTTTCATATGGCAATCCTGTATAAAAAAGGCATTTAGATGAGTTATGCTTTGAACTTTCCAATGTGAATGATTAAGTCTGCAAAGTTTCCCGGAGATGATGGATTTCACAATAACAATTCTGCAACTCGAAATCAATATCGGGATATAGGTGTTCACAAGAGTTTCGTGCATGTTCCACTTCTTCAACTGGTTAATTTATATCATTCAGAGTTTGATTTTGCTCATCAATAATATTCAAGTTTTGAACAGCTGGATCATTCACCCAAAGAATCATCATCAATTTTATCCATATCAACTGGAATATTTGCGATCTCATTTTTATCACGCTGCTCCCTACGATTCAATCTCTGAATACTTTGAACAACATTGATATTTTTTTGTAGCCAAGTAATTGATTTGGTACCCAGTCCATATTGTCAACATCTTTGAGTGCACTTGGCTTGCCTGAAATAAAAAAAATAAATAAAATTATGTTGCCTATGTTTCCTAGATTCTTTGAAAATATCTCCTACAAAATCTTTTGAACACACCGTTGCCCATTTCAAGTTATAAGAAGTTAAATCTGCTCTTCTAGTTGCCTGAATCCACAATTCACATCTCTTTTCAGCAAGAGGATTAATCTTTTTTTCTATTGTCGAAAACAGAAGGGAATCGATGGAATGAAACATTATGTCTGCCGCTATTACTTCCACATTTTACAATCGCACAAAATTGAGCCTTTATTGAGAAAAAAGATTTTAAAATATGACATAAACACACACTTAGCATAGGTAAATCAGGTTTGTTTGTCCAGCAGGCTGGATTGACAACTGTCGTCTGTCAGATATGCCCGCGGTGTATTCTCTTGAGATGCTAGCTGCTCAAAAGATGTACTCCGGTTGTTCACTATCCATCGCTTCTATCCTAATTCGGCTTTTCAGCCCTTTCCTAAGTCAGGAAAGGTACTCTTACCTTCCTTTTGTCACACTGCAGAAAATAAACAGCACTGATCTCAACTTCTTCACTTCGTCTTAATATCGGGTCATTCTGAATTTTTTATGTTGTTAAGACCTAAACCAATATCAAAAAAGCCAGATTCTCAATTTCCAAAGTGCTGTGCGAGCAGCGGTGTACCCAGAAAACCATGAAATTCTGGGATTTTTTTCAGTTTTTGCCTAGTATCTCCGTGAAGGATTTTACCGGTATAGTCACTCTAATTTTTTTTGAAAAGACTCAATTTGCTACAGTTTGAGACTGATACGAGCTGTAGACAGGCTCTGGTTTCCGCGATACAGCTCTTCTAAAAAGTAGTTTTTTTCATTTTCGAAATTTTCACTTATTTTGTGTGAAATACGCTTCCCACATTCATATAAAATTCGATGGGGATGCATATTTCAAAATAGATCCTTCCTTCACGGAGACATTAATCAAACACTGAAAAGAACCACGAAATTATATTTTTTTGTCGGTACACCGCCGCTCGCACAGCACTTTGAAATTGCAAATCTGGTTTTATAATATTGGTTTAGATCCGAACAACATATAAAAAATTCAGACCAGACGCTTTGCAAGCACAGATGTACATCTCGACAGAATTAGTATATTTCAATGGAGAGCTGAACTCTAGATGAAATTTTTCTGTAATCTATATTATATTTCAATTCTTATTTGAATTGCTGTAGTTGTATTTCAAACATCCCTTATTAGTTTTTTTCTTCCTCTCTTCTTATAATATTTCATACAGTGTTAGTAAATTTGAATGTTATTCCCCTCATTATATTTTGTTATTAATATTTTTCTCAGGAATGTATTCTACGTAATAGGCTTGTGTCCGTGAATATATCAATAAAAATTTATTTTGAAAAACATGCAGAAAATTACATATCAATCAAATGAAGTCAAAATAAAGTGGGAAATAAACAATGAGAAAAACAAGAATTAAATGAGTTTTTAAATAAAAAATGCAACCAAACAAAAAAGGTGAATCGGATATCAAGGAGATGATGACTGTACTGGTGAAGAACAAGTTCTCCATCCTGAGTCTGATGGGTTTATGAAGAGGCATATTCGTAGCATCATCAATTCATACTTCTAGTGCCTCTCTTTCTGCCGGCATATTGAAATTCTCAACGCGGAGCGACATGATACACAACATACTTGTCAATGAAGAGATATTCTTGCCAGATTACGGAAGAGAGACTAAAAACTCTAGGAATTCGTCGAATTTAAATCGCAACTCGGTTTAAGTAAGCTTTAAAAAGGGTTATGCTTCATGACTCTATCAAGAAGGTGTTCGTTTCATATATAGTAGCTGTGAGAAAAACCTTATTTGCCCACTGAGGAGATCAACGACATAGTTCGATATGGTAAAAAGAATTCACCTGAAAGCAAGGCTAACATTGTCCACGTAGAGAGTGTGGCGTGACGATTTACGTTACATTTGCTGTGATTACCATTTGATATACTCCTCATTCTTTCTTGTAGCAAATCAACCCTATATGAATAATATACATGAGTGTGTTTGCCACCATTTTAATGGTTCCTTTCGAAAAAATATTGATTTGAAGACAAGAACAGCCAAAAAACCCTTCCATAATTATCATTGGCCCAAAATGCAAACCCCACCACTCACTTTTTTGCGACTTATACCCGGAGCTAAACAAAGCAAAGTGTCATCTTGAGGATCCCAACGATCCACAAGTCATCAACTACAAAAGTTGCACTGGTATGTGGGTCGCGTCTTCGGTCTGATTGACGGCTGACCTTTTTGCTTTTCGGGTCAGGAAGGTTTATGGCTGCGGAAGAGTGATGGGGTGTATGAGGGTCTGCCTGCGTTAAATATGTAGAGGATTGATGAATGCCGTGAAGTTTCGGCAAATCGACGGGGTATGATGGGGAAGCAAAAATAGCAGTATTTCAGGAAGTGTCTTCTGAGACATAGTAGTTTGTACAACAGGGGTGGATATGATGACGAAGTGGCTGATATTTACTCAAGTAATGATTTTATTCTATGTTTTTTTCAACAGCAGAAATACTTTGAAATTATTTTCCCAATGAGGAACTGATATTCCAATTCAGTTGTTGAGTTTTTTTTGTATATCATAAACAACGCCAACAGTCCAAAATGGATTTATTATAGAACATTATTTAACACAATTCATTCTTACAGTAACTAACTGAATCAACACTCTCGTTTCCATTTCAAGATAATATACTATATGAAAGTACATATCGTGGTCTTTTTTATGTGCTTCGGCACTTGGGACAATTATCCGACCCTTGCTTGCACAAGGTGCAGGCAAGTGTTCGATGAAGGAAAGTAGGAAGTAAATTGATAAAAAGATCACTATTGATGAATGCACAAACATTTTTTATAGGTTCAAAGGTTATTATATTTGACTGAGATTTATCAAAAGTATAATTGAAAATATATTTTGAAGATGCAGTTAAAATTCGGGAATTCAAGAATAATCAAGCAAGTATATCTTGTTACTATCTACCTACGGCGTACCTCAGCAGCAGAATGGTTATTCGCGAACTCATCAACCAATACGAGATTCAGCCAAATTTACCTATCGTGTGAATAGTGGAACAGAAACGTTGTTCATTTATCCGTGACATGATCCTGGTTACATACTGGATATGAGTTGAAAATCATTGTCTTTGTTAAAATTGACGTACTTTTTCTAGAATGAAAAAATATTTAGGCATTTTTGGAATTTGAAAAAATTATAATTAATTTCGGACTGGGGTAGATTAAAAATATGCCCTTCTACGCTTGCATAGATTTCAATATCACTTTTGATTTTTCTCGATTGTGGTGGGTTAATATCCCAAAAACACTACGAAGAAATAGTAAAAACATCCACCACAAAATAATGACAGTCAAACAGCACTTCGAACTTACTCTTATCGAACTTACCTTGTACATCTATATGGCACGATCAGGGGGGTCCGGAGAAATTTTTTTAATGTATCGAATTCAGGAATTTTATCACATCAAATTGTGTGAAAAGCATGTTCGAAGTGGGAGAGTCCCATTTTTTAAGCCGACAAATTTCCTCCACGTGTCTCTATCAAAATGCCCACATCATGAGGAGTACTTTTCTGCTCCGAGATTTTTGAAGCATTTTCTTATTCCTTGCTTTCATGCGTTTCATGCGATTATGCGGATAACCCTTGAGAAAGTTGAAGGCTAGACTGAATTTAAAGAGTTTTACAGCAATTAATTGCACTAGACCTTTTGAACCAAATAAACTGATCGAAGTTCCTGAGTTTACATCTTTTCTGGAAATAATATCAACATATATCCCTCCTGCACCAAGCACAATCGACCAAAATGCGTGCTTTCCATGATTTTCAAAATTTCTCTTGTGAGCAAAATCTTAGTATAATAATTTGAGTGACCTGCGGTTACTGGATTCATTAATTATTATACAATCAAGTCATTATTTGTTGAGCAAAATTTAAAAAATCTTGGATGTACAGACACTTCAAGCTATTAAACTTTGGTGCACTCTGCACTCGTGATATAACCTCTGATAATATGTTAGCACCGGTAAGAAGAGTTCCTCTCACTATAGTGTTAATGACGGGCTACTCAGGGATAAGATAAAATAGTTGAACTTTTCAATGTTGCTCAATTCACTTTCATAATGAACCACTGTTCGAAACGTATCAACAAAAGTGCAATATTATGGATATCCATCAACTTTGAATAATTAAGTTTCAGTAAATTTCAGTGCCCGATTTAACATATGAACTCCCATTCAGAGAAGGTGTGTTTGCATATAAAAATTCCAAGTATGTAGCTCTTCTGGCAAGAGACTTTTTTTTCAAATTTTTAACGTATTTTACGCTGAGCGTCAATATTATCGTTTTCAACTGTTGTTGTAGAAAAAAGGGATGAAAGAGCAATATGATGAGAAAGAATTGTAAGTAGCAATTTGTATCAACCTTGTCAGAATTTGCCATAACGTGCAAGTCATCTACTCGATCAATAATTATTTATCTTTGTGATGAGATTTGTTTGATTTCATTCGCAACACAGAAATCAAGGTATTCATCAAATAATGGAGGGAATCAATCGGCCTACAGTTAACAATGTATTAAGAGGACATCAGAATAAAAGAAATACCTACCAACGAGAATATTGCCCAATGGGGTGAGAACAACTCCACGAAAATAAACAGTTTTATTTCAGTGGAATAAAATGCCTACGATTGCCGGTAAACAGCTGATAAAGTGAACTGAGGTGTGCACAAAATGGGTTCGATAAAAACCAAGCCTGCCACTGTGTGAAGAAGTGCAGAAAAGTTCTAATTTCTGATGAGTTTGAAAGATTTGAAATTATATTCCGCTTCTGTTACACACTATACTTATTCTACAACACACCCTCTCTTAAAAATAGTACTATGCTATAAAACAGACTTTAATGTCAGTATCTCATTCTTATAGCTTCATGGTGCCCAAGAGAAGCAAATAGTCGATTTTGGCATCGAATATATTGACCATGAAGTGAAGGCTTTTCTTGATTTGAGTAGTTCTGGTGGAGTATTTTCCATAGAGAGAGGTAGAGAGAGACAAAGACAGAGATTGATCTCTAGAAAAAGTTTTGATATTTCGATTATACAGATAATTCGATCCATTTTATCAACATATTTTCAAAACACCTATTTCGAACAGAATCCAATATTATGAGAGTTATTCTATGAATTTGTTACAGGTCAGCCATTGGCGCAGCTACTCAACCCCACCGATCGTTCCACATAGCCTGGATTCTCATCTGGGTCGTGGTGGTGAAATGGTGCATAGCCAGGGTCCTCAAGTAAACTATATAGATCATCAAACATATTTTGCAGAGAGAATTTCGTGTAAATGACGTGACAAGAGATGGGGCGATACACACATATTGATACAAATCAACTAGTGCCAACCTGAGCCCCAAATTAAATGCGGCCGCTTGCTTGTGTCGCCATCTATGAATTGAAAGGCCAACTACATAAGTGAACTAGTAGGTACACCAAAAGTGGTGTTCAGAGTTTTGGATGCCTACAGACAGTCAGATATCATAAGGCATTCATATAAAATTCGTAAAGTCACGCGTGGGAAGAGGCTCCAAAAATTTCTACCTCAATGTTCGCAAACCATCTCATTAAATTGAGCGTCCCATCAAGCACCAAATGAAACACTCTCAACAGAGCAGAACAACAAAAAATAACTCACCTGGTGCAAGGCATATAGCGGTAACGTTGATCTTTGTAAGTAACAGTAAAACAAAGGGATAAAGTTAAAGAAGATACATTTTTTCCAAAGTACTCGTATCAATGTTGGAAAATTGGCACCTGTCTCTTGTCACTGATGAGGGTGATTCTAAAAAGACAGAATTTCCATGAATTGATGTTGATCGTAAATGTAGCATTAGTAACATAGTTTTGCTCATTTTATATTATATTCGATGATGGCATCGACGAATAATTTCATGTACCATCGGAGAAGCAATTTGAACCTCTTTAATATCGCCGATTGAACATTCAATAACTTCTTACGTCAAAATATATTTTATTGGTGGTTTAACAATAATTTCAATTTTATCAGCTCTGCGATTATATGAGAGTTCGAATAAAACCTTATTTTTCATTAAAGATGAAGAGAGTCAGATAACTTTGATATTTGTTCCGTAGTTTTCTGGGTTTCTAACCTACCAAAATCTGAAAAAAATAAGAATTAATATTGAAATCTTCACAAGAGTAGAAGAGCAGATTTTTAATCTACCCCGAAAAGTTGCTGCGTCTATTGAAAAACAGTTCCTTCTGGATAAGACAAGTCCAATAAGTCAGAATCTTCTCGTTTAACTCAAACTATCAAAAAAATAATCTTCAATTAGGACGATTGTCAACAAGAAATATTTATTTTTGAACAGGAATTTGCGTAGGAGTTTTGAGAACGGAAGCAGATTCAGTTTACAAAACATTAACCATAATATATTCCAATATTAATACCTAATTTCTTGAGATTGTGCTAGGTTAGAAACCCCGAAAACTACGGAACAAATATGGATCCACCAAAAAATAATGACGTTCAAACAGTGATTACCTTGATACTTCTTGAAATGAGTTTGATTTGCTCGTAAAAAATTACTGTCGCTGTGTTGATATGTCCCCTACCTACCAACAAATGAATATTTTTCACTCATGTAAACTCAACTGATTTCACTGCTGATAACTGAAACACCTATCTGAAAGCATTTGCCAGTCTCAGTCAAGTTGAAATCATCAGGAGATGATAAACATTGAAGCTCTGAAGTCGTTATGTCGAAAACCAATACATCTGGCATACGGATCAATTTCCGAAAAGGCTTATAACTTCCAGAAGCTCAAATTATCCGAGTTGGCCTTCATAGATTTCCAAGAGACAAATAGGTTTCGAAAAAAGAGGGGCCTTTTCTTCTTTAGGCAAAAATAATACATATCAAGTATGAAAGTAGGAACAAATATTTATGAAAAAATATTGTTGATACAATCATTACCTACGGTGTGAATAATTCTTTATGTTCGAGTCATTCGCAAAAAAAAGAAGAACTTCAATCTGAACAAAAAAAAAAACTAAAAGAAACGGAAAAAAAGAGAGAATTTTCGAAAATGGGTGAATATTGAAAAAAATAAAAAGAAATACGTCAAGAATAAACCTATTAATGAAAATATTAACCTTCAGTACTACTTCGATATAAATAGAGTCCGTATTTACTTCAAAAACGATTTATGAAAAATAGGCTGGCATCTAAAACTACTGTCCTGACTATATCTCGCGACGGGCGCTAAATCTCATAGAAGTCAATTTTTCTTACTAAGTTCGTAAACCACTCACCCGAAATTTTAAATGAACCATTCAAAAGATATTTCTGCAAAAACTTGGAGTACTTTGCGAAAAATTTCTTCCATTTGAATAACATAGCTTTAGCTCAGTGAGCCTATCAGTGGCAGTGGATGATTTATCCATATGCCCAGTATGTTCTTCTTCGAGGAAAACGGGCTTGTCTGAATATAAGGATGATTTTTGCTTCCGCCAACTACTCTTGAACTAGTATTGGGATAATTATTGACCTCTACAAAAAGTCTCAACTTTCACACCGATGGTTCCGATCTTATGGTTTACTTCTATTTAGATTAGAAGTAATTGGTTCACAATTGCGACAATAGTGACGATTATCGGTTATCTCAAAATCATTTCATCTTCACTGCGTTAAAATCATCAAATATCATGAAAGTGAAACCCAGCTTGTTTTCAGTATTATCTTATTACACACCTCTTTGAGCTGATGAACGATTCCTAATTAATCTGTTCACTCATTAATGTCTTAGATCCAAAAGTGTTTCCGTTTCCATTTAGTATGACGAGTCTCGCAATTTATAAATTAGGGATGAAAGCTGCATTAAGGAAGTGTACATTGAATAAAGGAAAGGAAAACTCAAACACTGTTAAGAACTTCTCAGTTTAATTCCATCAACAAACTCAGTACACGAATTCTGTATTCGCCCAAATGCCCCGAGACAGTGGAGGCCAGTCTAATAACCTCCCAGGAGAAAAAAGCCGACGTATATCAAAATAAATAGCAAATAGCTCTACTCTGAACACGAAATGACTTCACACAGGTTTCTCCTTTGCACAGGAGAACATACGAGTCCCGTGAGTTGGCGCAAACTCTTTATTTTTCATTTTTGGTGTCGTTCATTTTGTTGGGAGTTCGTGATTGAAACACCAAGCTCGTAAATGCTAACATAACAAAATGATAGAGAAAAGTGTTTTGGGTATATGACAATACAATTCCTCTTGGAGAGAATTATCAATGAGAAGTAATGGATCGAACAAAATTAAGCAACTTGTAGTCGACTGGTTGACTAAATTCATTGCATGATAAGATCCTCCATGGTTGTTTGAATCCAACTCAGATCAGTGTTGTGAATAATAAGTCACTCACCTAGCACATGGTGAGAGATGTTGTTGAGAAAAAGAAGCACATACAACATCAAAGAGACAGTCGAGACGCACTCGATTGCCTCCATGTTGATCCATTACAGAATCAGTCAACATTAGCGAAAATTGATATTATGAAGAATTCTGTATCAACTCAATGATGCGAAAAATTTTCAATGAAGTCGAGCATTGAATCCAAAGAATGTTTCATCTGATGAAACAGTTACAATCATGGAATCGATTAAATTCAAGTGGCTGTTGCTTCACTCTGATATTATCTAGATTCACGGAAAACAAGATATCTGAAGTGGGTTCTCAACTGTAATTCGTTCGTCATGTACGAAAAATCTTGTGTTCGCAATCTATTCCATAACTCATCCTTGTCCTGGTCAAATATGTGTCAATTGGTTATAATTTTTCGCACAGAACCGCTATTTAACCAGAGCCTTTCCTTCTGATGGCTGCATGATCACTAGCAAAGTCAGGATTTAGTGTGCATAAAACCATAGTTATTCCAGAGAACAGAAAATTACCGAACCTATAGAATTCAGAATCGATTATATGTCCAAACTCATGGCATGTGATATTCACATCAATTTTATAGTCTCTGCAGTTGACCGAGCTCACGAATAATACATACCAACCAAAGCTAGAACCTTTCGTTCAGAAATCACCATTCAATAAAACAGACACCTTTCTACTTGCTTCTCGGGCGATTCAAGATACAATGTTTCGAAGGAGTCTGGCCCTGACTATCTACCTTGGTCCTTAGACTCACACCAAGAAAGTATTTTACTTGTCAGGTCAATCACGATGAAAGTTCCAAAGAACAGAAAATATTTCCTAGCAGTAAATAGAAGATTGAACTGGCAGAAACACTTTCAGCAATCAGAATATACCATCTTGAGTTTTGCTATAGAAAATTCACATATGGTTATTTAAGAAACCATCGGTGAAAATCAATGAAAAGTATCTCTTCTGATCGCTATATTCGGATCTCCAATTGACTTGTTCAAATGTTTTGTTTCCATTTTGTACCATGGGCTTACTCACCAGTAACTGCCAGGACTCTTCATAATTCTTTGGTGAGCTCAGGTCTAGGACTCGTTACTAGATCCTTCACAATTCCTTAAGAGCATCATATGGTTACACGCAGTCCCATCAAGGATAAAATGTTGTACAGACGTGCATCAATACGTCAAGCTCAATCTCTAGGAGTCATATCAATAAAATCTTTTTCCTACGACCACATGGAAAGTGATATTCATTCTCACTCGTGCGGAAAATTACTTTCTGCACGGCTGTGAATAAGCTGTCAAACCAATGAATCCTGAAAGATTTACAGGTGTATTCATCAATTACTTCTCCTCATTTATATCATTTACATGGAAACTGTACTGAAGAATCAATTATAATTATAATAAATAGAGAAAATAAGAAAAGTGATGACGCCGAATATTGAACACTTCACCTTGCGGATACTCTACCAACTTAGCTATTTCAGATTTCAATTGACGTTATCAGAGATATGTACTTGTATTTCGAGAGTCGATTTAAATTTATCTAATTATGATATCTCTTATATTTTTAATTATTTTGCAACGGTAGCACTTTACATGGAAACAATATTCAAGCATAGACTGTTACAAATAAAATGTAAAATTAATCAGGCAACACAATTAACACGATCTGATAATCTCATATTTATTAATGAAATAGGGGGTCGTAGGAAATATGGTGCACACATTATAGTTATTTTTGTAGTAATGTCATATACCAAATCAATTATGGCTACGGCTGTCACAAATAATTTTGATAGATCACATGAATTGATCATGTCAATGATATCAGTAAGTATATCAATTGTATTGTATGGATCATCATATCGTTTCCGAGAAATGTGCAATCCATCAAATCAATCGACATTCTGAAGTGGATGAAAATTATCGATTGAAACATCATTATTTCTAGATACATTTTTGTGATCTTGAATCGAACGAGTGTGAGTCGTTTCCTTCCTAAGTACACTTAGTGATAGTGAGATTACTTCATCATTTTACCTATATATATATATATATATATATATATATATATATATAAATGATCAACCATGAAGGACTTATCTGGAGGAACCCAGTGTTGTGGAAGCTGGAAAATAATGTAGAATCCATTTACAAATGTTGTTTAGAGAAATTTAACAACTCCCGGTTATTTAGAGTTTGTTCGTCCGGAAAGTTCATTTCGAAGAAAGCTGCAAAAGAATAATTCGTCGTAACCCAATTCTACCTCTCAAATCTGATGGCATGATAGAAGTCACCTTTTATATACCAGCATCTTCCTGAACATGATTCATACTGGGTCCCCTAAAAAAGTGTTCTAGGTTTGAATTCTACTGTGGTATCTGATTTCACGAGCACTATGAAATTTTTATTGTTAATCGAATGTTGATCCCAACTTTCGCATGCTTAATTGTGTAATCTCCATCATTGCTCAGCTCTGAGTGTGCCAAAGATAGTTCATAATATTATTTTCAATCAAATTAGCCATCGCCACTTCACTCGTATTTTTGGTTCCAACCGAAAGTTGGTACTTGTATATCTCTGAAGATTTCAATGTTTCCAATCGTTTCGAATATGTTTATGATTGTTTGTTTTCATTGAGACACCCTGTATACAGAATCTAATCAATGAATTGCTCTATAATATATCTGAAGAGATATTTTTCGTGAGGAGAGAATAAGCTTCCACTATATGATACGTGTTTCAATCAATCTTACGATATTAAAGAGGTGATTGTTTCTCATTATCCCACACAATATACTGCCACAGATGATTCGATCTGTTCTCAAATAATTGTCAATTCATCGATAGTTGTTTACCCTTCCGAAAATTTCAGTATACTGTACCTTGAGGCAGTAAATCATCTCATATGAATCACCTGTAGTGATCAATAATGTTATCAAAATATTTTTGTTACATGTGTATCCTCATCAAGTTCTTTCAAAATCTTGAAACATTTGTATAAAAAAATTATAGCTTTCAGCATTTGAGACACTCGGATCCCCAATGGATCATATTGTAAATGTATAAATTTTATTATTATACTAAATGTTCGAAATGTGTAAATAAATGCACTTTTTATGGTATAAAGTGGAGTGTGGTTTGAAGTATATTTTTGATAATGATTTCCAATCGGAATCATTCGGATTTCTCTTGTTTCAAATCATCCTCAAAACAGGAACATTATCTTGCATAGCAAGGGTTTTTCATAGTAGTGATTTGACGTAAAAAAACATCGCACTATTTTTCAAGATCCAGGAAACACCTCACGAGGCAAAGAATTCAAGAGGTTGGCTCTTCTCATGGAGAAATAGTCCTGAGAAGGAAATGTTCGACAGGTTTTAAGGCTCACAACATCGAGTGATAGCAATGAAATGAAATGAAATACTACGATATTCCAGAAGAAAGTTCATGGAAATATCTATTCAAAATATCAGTTGGCGTATTTCGAAGAAAAGATAATTGTAAATGAAAGATAGCGATTATCTGTCGAGCTGTTTTATGAGTGGATTCAAAATTGGAAATATTCAATCGAAAGATTATTTATGTGCCGAAATATGAATATTTCCCAATTTGAAATCTGGATGCCTCAGGTTCTGAGGAACTATTTTCGATATAACGATGTTGTATAGAGTTCTGATCTTCAAGGATATAGAAATTGTCTCGGCTTGAAGAGTGATATATTTTTCAATATTTAGGATGATTGTATGGCTCAGTACTACCTCCGACTCTTTCATTAATAATGATCAGTAATCGCATTGTCAAATTTTGTTCTTATGGAAATTCGTTGTCCAACCGAAGATTTGACAGATCACACATTTTTTTCAGACCACTCTCTGCAAACTTGTACCAAATTTAATATCAATGACTAAATAAATATAACAAATACATTCAAAAATGTTTAAATGCACTTTTAGATTGACTGTTATTTTTGTGATAATAAAATAGGCACTGGATAAGTATGTACCAAAATAAAAATAAATCGAAATACTTTTTTTGTTTGATTTCTTTTCTGAATATCATTCAACCCATTCCAGGATAAGAAGCATCAGAAATGCTGTCACTGTCTGAGAATCTTATCAAGATTCATATTCCTCAGAGGGCAAGGAACAGACAACGTATGGCATTTGTATTATAGGGTTGATGCAAAATAATCATTTATTTCCGACGTCATGTCGCTTCAGCCCGATTCGTATATTGGGATCCATATCAAGTGCAACCATTGCTTACTATCTTATTGTTGAAGATACGAAATCGGTCAAATAGTAGAACTTTCACACACATTGAGGAACACATTAACTGTTCAAGTGGATTACTTTTTCTTCTACTCCCACTATCTTAAACCGTTCATTGAGTATTTGACAGTTGTTTGGCAACGGCTCATTTAGAATTATGGCGGGCGCTTCCGGATTTTTTTCTTCAATTTGATAAATTTTACCTCATGACTACATTAAATGGTCCAAAAACAAAATTCAGCGAATTTTCGTTTCAAATTCTTTTCAAAATTATACCAAAAATTATATTTTTCGGGAATTCATTGTTTAACAGTTTGTTTATTGGTACTGTATCTAGTTATATCTATTGAGCATGCAATTTTTTGACTACTTATTGTCATTCAATGTCTCGTTGATCATTGAGCATGAGGGATAACAAGGAATTGTTTGTTACACGTGAACTCACCGCACACCACCACATAAAGAGTGCACAATGGAACAGTATCACCAAGGAAACAGACGGTAGACCAAAGCCCCAACCAGCGTGGTGGAACAACTACCTGAGGCCAGACTGCAATAGAAGCAGAAGAGAGCTGACGAGAATCCGTAGGCTGCAAGCAGACACAGGCGTCACAACACCGCCAAGGAATCTTGGAAGGAGAAGAGACGTGCCTTGAGAAAGGAGATAAACAAATGCTCGGAAGGCCGCATACAAGATCGTCACCAGAGGAATCAGGACACCACACGAGCTTTTCCAACAACGGAAGGACGAAATCGTAGGGGAAATAATTCCCGAACACCCACCCCACACAGCAGTACGAATCGGACCCAGACCTCCCTCGACACCATTTAAGCTGCAGGATCTGATGGTGGCAGAGGGGAAATTGGAAGCAGAGAATGCAGCAGGACCAGACGAAGTTCTGCCGGAAGGCATTGAACTCGCATTGAAATGTTTCCCAGATACCATTCTCGATGTGATGAATAAACTCCTATCCGAGCAGATCTTCCCCGAACCCTGGAAAAAGGCCAAGATCGCCATGATTCCAAAGGTAAACCACGAAGAAGTAACCGGTCACAGACCAAAAAGCCTCCTGGACGTAGAAGGCAAACTCTATGAGAACATGATTAAGCTCAGACTGTAATCAGAGCTGGAGGAAAGGTCAGCGATCTCAGATAGATAATTTGCATTTAGACCCAGAAGTTCAACCATATCGGCAGTGGAGTACACCATTGAGAAATCGAACAGCAGAGAGGCCAGATGGGTTTGACTTTAACACGACGAAATTCTTGAATGTATGTGACAGGCGGAGGTCAGCCCCTACCTCACTGAGATGATGTGGAGTTACTTTTTATACATCGATTAGTATTAATCGGTGTATTTCTACGGTTGCGTTTTCGCAGAGTACCGGACAGGGCAGCGGGCAAAACTTTTTTATTTGAAGAGATATCGAAAAATTTCATAAGAATAAAATGATCAGCGTCGAAAAATAGGCCGATTTAGCCCAACTTGATTTTTTTTCTGTCTGTCTGTCCGGCGTAGCTTTTTTATGTAACACGATATCTCTCGAACGGAAGGAGATATCGCTTCGAAACTCGGGTCCTTTTTAACCCTCCTTGAGGTGCAGAGACCTATTGATTTTGAAAAAAATCGAAAAATGAGAAAGTGTTTTTTTCGGGATTTTTTCGACAAAATTTTGCCTTTCGGTTGTAACACGTTTCAGTTCGCAGTTTTGACCGGAAAAATTTTTAATTGCCATCAAAGCAGTCCTTATTCTTTCCTACAAAGACCTATTGTTGGGGAAAAATTAAAAAAAATTACTTTAGATTCTACGGGTGTTTATTGCGTAACATGTCGGTTTTTTTCGGACACTCTGTAGACCTTACCGTTGCTCGTAATCGAAAAACAAAAAAACTGTCGTATAGCTCTCGTGATACTCTACAACTTTCAGAGAATAAGATTTTTCCCTAAACCGATCGGAAAATGGAAAAATCGGGAAATTTCTGAAATAAATTTTTTTCTGGAGTTTTTTTTGTAAATATCTCGGAAACGGATGAGAAAATCAAAAATCACAGAGAGTAAAAAAATGATCGTCTCAAAGTATACTATGAACACCCCAAATATTTTTTTTCTAAAATAAACAGTACGGGAAATATGATTTTTTTTAAGAAAACAAACTATATCTCCGAAACCACTCACTTTATCAAAATTTGTCAAGGGAGTGAAATTGTAGATCTCGTCGAATACTATAAAAACCTGAATTCATTTTTCCTTTAGGTTCAATAGTTTAGGATATATCGACGAAAAATAAAATTCAATCGACTCGAAAACGACTAAGTACGAAAAATCCTAGGATGACGTAACCGTTCAGTCTCCCGTTCGTCGCAACCACCAAATTTCATAATAGAAAATTACTCAAGGACGTAAAATCAGAAAATGAATGGAATTTTGTCAAACAGAAAATTCATGTAAAGTTCAGTGAGCATCGTTGATAGCGATGAAATATTTAATAGTCGTGTAATGGAGAAATTGAAGATTTTAAATAACCGATGGCATAGAATCGCTGTATTCACACCATTGGTTTCCAATAATAGTTTCGAGACGAATTTCAGAGAAGTTAGGTTGAATATTAATTGATTGGTGGTAAATAGAAATACTCACGGGAACTATTTAAAACAAATGAAAAGTTGAAACGAGTGACTGCATAGAATCACTGTATTTACACAATAGGTATCCGTTGATAGTTTTAACATGATTTCCAGAGGGAATGAGTTGAATTTGTATTGATAGGTGATAGAAAAAAAAATACTTTGTGGAACTATGAGAAAATATTGAAAAATCCAAACAATTAACGGCATATAATCGATGTATTCAAACCATTGGTATCCAATGATAGTTTAAAAAAAAGTTGAGTTGATTTCCCTACAGTACGAGAAAAATTGACAAAAAAATTTAAAAGTGACGGCACATAATCGATGTATTTATACCATTGGTTTCCAATGATAGTTTAAAAAAAAGTTGAGTTGATTTCTCTATAGTACGAGAAATATTGAGAAAAAATTTGACAAGTGACGGCATATAATCGATGTATTCAAACCATTGGTTTCCAATGATAGTTTAAAAAAAAGTTGAGTTGATTTCCCTATAGTACGAGAAAAATTGACAAAAAAATTCAAAAGTGACGGCACATAATCGATGTATTAATACCATTGGTTTCCAATGATAGTTTAAAAAAAAGTTGAGTTGATTTCTCTATAGTACGAGAAATATTGAGAAAAAATTTGACAAGTGACGGCATATAATCGATGTATTCAAACCATTGGTTTCCAATGATAGTTTAGAAAAAAAGTTGAGTTGATTTCTCTATAGTACGAGAAAAATTGAGAAAAAATTTGAAAAGTTGCAGCATATAATCGATGTATTCAAACCATTGGTTTCCAATGATAGTTTAAAAAAAAGTTGAGTTGATTTCTCAATAGTACGGGAACAATTGAGAAAATATTTGAAACGTGACGGCATTTAATCGATGTATTAATAACATTGGTTTCCAATGATAGTTTGAACAAAAAGTTGAGTTGATTTCTCAATAGTACGATAAAAAATAAGAAAAAAATTCAAAAGTGACGGCATATATAATCGATGTATTCAAACCATTGGTATCCAATGATAGTTTTAAAAAAAGTTGAGTTGATATTTCAATAGTACGAGAAAAATTGAGAAAAAATTGAAAAGTGACGGCATATAATCGATGTATTTAAACATAGGTTTCCGGTGATATTTTGGAATGGAAAAGCAGACTGGAGTACTTCTTAATAGTGCGGGAAATATTGAGATAAAAATAAGAGTGAAGCATATAAGACGAATTCTAGGCGTAGGTCAGTTCGTTTGGGCCTTGTTTGAACTCTAGCTGATATGCGAGTTTCAAAGACAGGAAATGGCACAGGGATGGGTACTCCGGCCAACCTTATGGAACCTGCTGTACGACGAGATCTCACACCTAGACCACCCACCAGGCTACTTTACGGCCGCCTACGCTGTCACCTCTCATCATTAAGGCACACCATAGAGAAGATCTGATGGCGAAAGCCGACGCGAGTCGTGACCTAGAGCCAGCTCCACAGAAGACCGAAGCGATTATCGTTGAGGGAGCGAGGAAGAGGCAAGGCATCGGTTTCAACTTTGCTGGGACTCGTATCGTATAAGGACATGTACACAACATGAATACAGACCACCTGGTAACCAAATTTACTTTCAACACGAACTCCTCAGTAATGATAGAAGATCGTGAAGAGTGGCCAAGAGATAATTTTCCTGAGAATATGCCGGACTGGGCACATTTTTCATAAATGGATTCAAGACGGAATGTGGCACGGGGGCCAGTGTATACTGTGTGGGGAGTAATCTGGAGTACAGTTACCCGCTCTCACATATGTATTTCAAGCAGAAGTTTAGGTTTTACTTCAATGCGCGAGAGCAATCAATCTGATATCCCAACGAAATGGGAGGATCAATATTTTCACAGGCTTCAGTCAGGGCTATAAAAAGTTCCAGTTGACATCGGTACTGGTATGGGAATACCGCGAGGAACTGAAACATCTGGCAGACCACACTAGGTCCCAGGTCACTCAGATATCGCAGGCAATAAAAAATCCAATGAGCTCACAAGACAAGGATCATCGACACCATAAACTGGACCCGAGACAGAGGTGTGGGTACCGATGGTACGGAATCAAATAAGGAACAAAATATAGAAATCACTGAGAGAATTTCTCTAGTAGCGCTCATAGAACTTTCCTACAAGGACCACCGAGGAAAAGAACTGAGGACCTGCTTCAGTGCAACAGAAATCAAATGAGGGTAATAACAGATCTACTGACTGGGTACTGTCCATTCACTGGACACCTGAGTAAGATGGGGCTATAACACATCTATGGAAAACCGAGAGAAATATGACAAATACCCAGCAATTAACGTGCACAAACTTTTGCAGGGGACAAGTATGTTTGAACGGGTGTCATGAAGTATAAGGAAACAAGGCGCACTAAGCCCTAGAGGCTTAGTCTTTCCGGAGACTTGGTAGTGAAAGACAGGTCAGGCGGCCTCCACGAAGCGAAATAAAATGGCATGTGAATTGTTCAGTTATTCAATTAATGATATTCCTTCGTTCATAATTGAAAAATATTTTTTCAATTAGAGAAAGAAGATGATTGAGTCGAAAAGGCGATGCTTGTTCGTTTTTTTCTTCTTGCTTCTCAATGTGTGTATAAATTACCACTAGTTTTGACAAATCGACTAATTCCTTGTCTTTGATAATAACAAACTTAGCAACTGTGTGCACTTGATTCAGATTGTATTGTATTAATATACAAGACATACATTCAACGGAAACTATTTGAATAAAAAACGGCCCTATGGCTCTATGTTTGAGCAGTCTCAAACAAAAAGTTGAACTGCCAATTACTCAGAAACGACTAATTTGATTTCAAAAAATGAATCGATTGGAAGAGAATTCTCTAAGACCTCTCCAACAAAGGGTTGAACCTCATTACTATTGGAAAAAAAATGGGAACACCCCTTTTGACAAAGAGTAGCGTGAGAGTCGTCACACAAATATGTTCTCGAACGAAACCCATTATGTTCAGCTTAAGATGATAGCCACCACAGTTCGGCAGCTATTACTATTACAGGGGCAGCTATTAGTATTTTGAGAACTGCTGGGGTTCAAAGTTCTGCTGAATTACAAGAAAGTTGCGTTTCAGGATTTCTTCGAAGTGACTTCTGTTCAATAAAAGATACCTTCATTTTTCCCAAGTAGCGACCTGCGCGTGACGACTATTATCATAATCGGACTAATGGACGACTTGAGAATTCATTTCTTCTCAGCTTATCTCGATGATGAGAAATATTCGATTCCGAAACATGATGAGTGGAATAAAATTTTTTATCTTCCAGGTAGAAGAAATAGTTTTTATTATGATATAATACAGAGTTTTGTGACCAAATCAAAGCTACTTGCGTCTCAGTAACCTGTAAATGTCAGAATAACCTGACAGTGACTTCTTTATATTCTGGTCAAAGTTGGTTGTTTGTTTGGCTGTCACGGGCATGATACATTGTTAGCAAATATTTAAATAAATGCTTGTCAGTTCTCGCTGAAGAAAAGGGAAACAAAAACTGTCAGTTTCGAGAACGGAAGTGGAGATTCAGTTTCCGAAACGTTTATGATAAGTATTTTCATATATACAGTGTGTCCAAGATAAGGATCCTAAGCATAGGAATCTCAGTACCTGTTGGAGATACAGCATAGGTTTAATAAGGAAAAAATTGTGTTCTTTGAAGCTTATTTACATGCCAATTAGAAACTTGAAGAATTTTCATGGCCTGCTGAGATATTTGGGAAAAGCGAGAATTTGAAAATATCGATTTTATTTTTTTCTGACTTTATTTGAAAAGATATCAAAAAACGAATAACACTTTTTCATTGGCACCTTCAAGGTACTACACGATGGTATTTTTAGATTTTATATCCGACGTTTCGTTTTCAAGAAACCATCATCAACTTTATTTTTTTATATGGTCCGAAAAAAAAGTACACCCTGTATCTGATTCCATTTTTTATTACGAATTCAACGATGTATCAAGTGCCATTGTTTTCTATTTAGTTTAAAGAAAAATTGCATTTTTTCTATTTAAAAAAAAATCTTTAAGTAGGCGTTGCAAACAAATGCTTTGACGTAAATACCGCCGCCGCAGCAAAATCCGCGTGTTAAGAAAATATCAAGAACGTTTTGGGTTTAATATGTGGTGTGAAATTTTAGGAACTAAAATACTAGGTCCGTTTTTCTACTATAATTCTTTGACCGCCGAACGATACCATCATTCATTGCAAAACTATTTAGAAGACTGTTTAAATAATTTACCTCTGGCACAGGTCAATAACTGTTGGTTCCACCAAGACGGTGCTCCTGCACATAATTCTAGACAAGTTCGAGAGTGTTTCGCAGCGATTTCCTGGAAGGTGGATTGGAATCTCTAGTGAAGTGTCTTGGCCAGCGCGATCCCCTGACTTAACTCCTCTGGACTTCATATGGGGTTTTGTTAAAAACCGGGTTTACCAACATTCTTTTGAAACTGAACAGCAGTTACGAGAATGTGTAACTGCCGCATTTAACAGTATTACACCAGAGATGTTACGTGATGTTTTAAGTTCTACAGTTAGAAGATCATACTTATGTTTGGAAAATAACGGAAACCTGTTTGAACACCTCCTTTGAATTGAATAAAAAATGCGTTAATTTCTTTGTTGTTTTGTTTACCAACATTCTTTTGAAACTGAACAGCAGTTACGAGAATGTGTAACTGCCGCATTTAACAGTATTACACCAGAGATGTTACGTGATGTTTTAAGTTCTACAGTTAGAAGATCATACTTATGTTTGGAAAATAACGGAAACCTGTTTGAACACCTCCTTTGAATTGAATAAAAAATGCGTTAATCTCTTTGTTGTTTTGTTTACCAACATTCTTTTGAAACTGAACAGCACTTACGAGAATGTGTAACTGCCGCATTTAACAGTATTACACCAGAGATGTTACGTGATGTTTTAAGTTCTACAGTTAGAAGATCATACTTATGTTTGGAAAATAACGGAAACCTGTTTGAACACCTCCTTTGAATTGAATAAAAAATGCGTTAATTTCTTTGTTGTTTTCATTACTTTAAAAATGTGATACATCGTTGAATTTGTAATAAAAAATGGAATCAGATACAGAGTGTACTTTTTTTCGGGCTATTTAAAAAAATAAAGTTGATGATGGTTATTTGAAAACGAAACGTCGGATATAAAAACTAAAAATACCATCGTGTAGTACCTTGAAAGTGCCAATGGAAAAGAGTTATTCGTTTTTTGATATCTTTTCAAATAAAGTCAGAAAAAAATAAAATCGATATTTTCAAATTCTCGTTTTTCCCAAATATCTCCGCAGGCCATGAAAATTCTTCAAGTTTCTACACAGCATGTAAATAAGCTTTGAAGAACACAACTTTTTCCTAATTCAACCCAAGCTGTATCTACAACAGGTACTGAGATTCCCATGCTTAGGATCCTTATCTTGGACACACTATATATATATATATATATATATATATATATATATATATATATATATATATATATATATATATATATATATATATGTATATCAGTTCTTATTATTTTTTTGATAGACAAAATTTGAGTTATACGAGAAGTTGCTGACTAATTGGACTTGTTTTATCCAGAAAGAACTGTTTTTCAATAGACGCAGTTACTTTTCGGGGTAGATTGAAAATCTGCCCTTCTACAATTGTATAGATTCAAATAATAATTCTTATTTTTTCAGATTGTGGTAGGGTACAATACCCTAAAAACTACTGAACTGAACTGAACAAATATTGATCCACCACAAAAAAATGACGTTCAAACAGTATTTTCACGTAGTTTTGCCAGACACTGCAACCAAGAAATCAAAAAGTTTCACTATACTTGAGGAAGGATTTCTAGTCAACCCAATCAATTTATGTAAAAAATACATGTCTTTGAGACCACAGAATACTAGTTCTAGCCGATTTTTTTCACAAAAATGGGAGGTGTACCAGCCAATGTGTAGAAATGAACACGTTGTCGAAGATACCTTCAAGAATTGCAATGTTTTTGAAATTGGAGAAACCAGCGCTCTACAACAGTCACTGCCTGAGAAGGTCTTCGGCGACTCTTTCGGCCAATGCAGGGTCTAACATGACTACTTTTGAAGCGTCACGGGGGATGGAAGTCCTCGACGGTAGCAGAAGGATACCTAGAAGAATCGATGCATAACAGAATACAAATTGCAGAAAAAATACAAGGTTCTAATGTGTCGGCCTCTTCCAGCACTATCAGAAGCGTCTGGTTCCAATGACCCAACGAATTTTACAATATCTTCCAATTCGAAAATAAACCATTTGCATTTTCCTTCAATTTCAATATCGATGTGAATTCTGTTAGTAATAGTAATGAATAAATAGAACACTACTTTAAATAACTCACTAGTGAGATATGGATTATAACTCCCTAGTGTGTTATTCGATAGTTTACTTGTCTGAAATGACATCAATAATGATAGTTATAACTGTCATGTGTTGGATGGAAATAATTTTTGTGTCGTGTCCGTATGAGGTTTTGGAATTTCTTTTATTGTCACGAAATGTATAGACCCATGGATTAATATTCATGAAATCATTTACCCAGTTTCATGTGCCTTCATTTGACTTGTTCAATATCACTCACTCTATGCATTTTCATGAAACGAATCATTTCCTCATCTTCTTTGATTTCTTCAGATTTATTTTCAAGCCAGAATTAATTTTTTAGCATACGTACGAATTGATGATTAGTTGATTACAAAAGAAAGCTTCAACACAACCACATTACCAAACTTATCAGCCCAGGAAATGTGTGGTCAAATTTATCCTACCCCATCAGTGTAAGTTATCAGTTTTTCACTTCACTGCCACAGTCACAAAAATGGCATCGATGTTATTGTTGGTGATCTTCATTTATTTTTCTGCTCTGGTAAGTACCATCAAAGCTATTTTTCCAATTTCAACGCATGAAATGGCAGTTTTTCGAAATGTTAAAACGTCTTACATGCCTATGGTATTTGATGATTTATGTTTTGAATTCTAACCAATAAGTTAAGCTTTCCCGTCAGTTTTGCAAATTATTGAAAAGGTAGGGAATATCGGCAAAATATTTGTGTTCTTCTTCCTATATGATGACTGAATGATGAATGAGAGAACCCGAAGTCATGCAGTCTCAGTCATAAGTTTTGGATGAGCTGCAAGCGAAAGCATCGGTCTTCAAAAATGGCTTCCGTAAACACTGTGATATTGTTTACTGCTTGCATTTCGTTTGCAGCTTATTCAAAACTCATGATAAAGACTTCGCTATGGAATTCGCAAGTTCGATCGTATCCTATAAGATGGAAGACTCGGATTTTTCAACACTGAAAATTCTCAGAAATGTGCATTCATTATCAAACACACATGAAGCGTTGACTTCTCTCAAACCTGATTACCTCAGCAGCGGACTCAGAACTTTTTCCTTTGTGAACGAACTCAATACTTATGATAGCAATACTATTGTTATCCCCAATAACCGCTCTTCCATATTTACTAGTTACTTCTCAACCCGTCAACACCTATGAGGCTATACCACGCAAAAGTAGCAATTCTTTGAACTTGTTAGTTCATTGGTGCCATTGTTTATGTATACTCACTTTATACTGGATACGAGCGAAGTGTTGATTTTTGATAGAAAAAATAGCTATTCGTATAACAAGGGCGCAAAGTGCAACTTTTACTCCCGAGGATGAAGTTTACTGCCCAACGCGTAGCGGAGGACAGTAATCATTCAAGGGAGGAAAAGGCACTTTGCTTCCATGTTATACATATAATTTTTCCGCCTTTCTCGAACAACGAGTCTTTCAAATTAATATCTATGAAACTAACAAATAAAATTTATAAAAGAACTAAAACTGGGAAGTAGGTACAGTCTAACGTTCCTGAAATTCCCATAATTGGGAGAACCTACAGAACAAAGAATTAAAAAAAATAGTTCTTGACCCCGGATTCGAACCAACACCTATAGGGGAATGAAAACTCTGCGCTACGGAGGCACACGGGAAATTGTTGCGGAATTATAGATTTGACGTATAACTTTCACTTCCTCAAGATAATTATTCACTTCTTGAGAATATCTCACTTCCTTTACTGATTTAAAAAATACACGGTTTTCTATGAATGAAAGTAGAATTTATACTTTTATATTAAAATATAATTCAGGTCGTCAGAACCGTATAATTTATTTCATTGATTACGTACCAAACGTCACTTTGCTCTCTACAATGAGGGCAGGAAATATATAGTTTGGATCAGCTCAGCCATTCACACTGATATTTTCGAAATTATAACTGGAACATTAATATACCCTTTCAACTATTCACCAGTCAGTTACGGAAGAACGTGATTTTATCTAAAATCAATCGAGAATGTGTTTGTTTCATACCTACTTTGAGGATTGAAACTTTCCAAATTCAATAATAGCAAATGATAAATGTATCCAGTATAAAGTGAATGTACATAAACAATAAACCACTGAAGTAGCAATTCCAAAGAATTGCTACTTGTGCGTGGTGTAGCCACATATTCTTTGGAATATACAATATATGAAATGAAAATATAAAATGAAATGAAATTACTCACAGAACTCTTAGATGCCATGTACATTTTAGAACAAAAAATTTGTTTCCTCCGCAACTAATTAGCGAATAATTGCAGAAATCTAATGATATAGTCAGAATTATGAAAAACTCAATAATTTTAAACAAAAATGATATGAAAGATTTTTCTCCACAACTAATTATCGAATAATTAGAGGAATCTGATGTTCTTGTCGAAATCATAAAAAACTCAATAATAAAAATTGTATTGCTAACTTGACGTCAAGTTAGCGAGACATCATGTATTTTCAAAACATAACAGGAGCGGAAAAATTTTTTCTTTCGCACCTAATTAGCAACAAAATAGCACTAAATTATGGAATCAGTAGTTTTCCATATTTCGAAAAGTGTCTCGCTAACTTGATATACATGGAAAATCTTGTGAATACCTTTTACACCTTTCACTTGAACTCTCTCGGCATGGTGAGATCTAACCCTCAAATCTTGAAACGGATCAGAGGAGAACCGATACGTCATATATATGTCTTCGGATAGGTTTCCGCGGTCAGTTGTGTGTTGTTGTTGAGTTCGTGTTGAACCGCGTCTGGAGTTTTGTTCTCGACGTTTCGGCTCCGATTTTGGAGCCATTTTCAAGAGGTAAATGTGACTTCACGCTGAGGTCTCCATCTGCCTACTCCTCAGGTGTTGTCACAGGGGGCAAGGGTTCATGACCTGACGCCGGGGCCTCAATCTGCTTACTCCCCAGGTCTCGTCACGAGTTATTTCTGAGGTCTAAATCTGCCTACCCCTTAGATCGAACTGAGGTATCGAGGGATGTTGGGTAGTATTTATAGCAGCGGGTGCTACTTAAAGACCGTCGGATGTCTCGATGGCCTCGCGAATTCTACGAGATTGTAGTGATGATGTTTGGACAGAGCTGAAGATGGGTCTGATTTTCGGAGAGCAAGTTGATGTTCGTGTACTGGTCTGGCCTACATATGTTCTATGGCAATCAGAACATGGTATTTCATATATACCCTGTGATTCGTTGACAATTATGTCCTTGGGGGAGCGGAGGAATGTGGAGATTTTATTGCTAGCTGTAAATATCGTTTTTATCTCCTGTTTTCTGAGAATTCGGCTGATTTTGTCAGTAACACCTTCAATGTAGGGAAGAAAAGCTTTGTGGGAAACGTTGTTATCTGTTGGGTCTCATTCTATTCCCAGAGAAGTCATAAACCCTTGCCACCTGTGACAACACCTGAGGAGGAGGCAGATTGAGACCTCAGCGTGAAGTCACATTTACCTCTTGAAAATGGCTCCAAAATCGGAGCCGAAACGTCGAGAACAAAACTCAAGACGCGGTTCAACCCGAACTCAACAACAACACACACACACACTCATATATATAAATATATAAATAAATAAAGCGAAGGGTAGTCTTGACTGACTAGTTAAGGAGAAATACGGAATGTTGTTTGGGGATGCAGTCAAATTACTGGGCTGTTGTTTAAAGAATACTCTTTGTAAGCTCGACCAGATAACAAAGAGTATTCTTTAAACAACAGCCCAGTAATTTGACTGCATCCCCAAACAACATTCCGTATTTCTCCTATGAATAAATAAATGAATATATATATATATATATATATATATATATATATATTTATATATATATATATATATATTTATATATATTTAATATATATATACTGAAGATACAAAAAAAGGATGATGAATGGGCTGAGTTATTTGTTTGTCAACTCAACTTTGATGGAACAAATGATGAAAAGATATAAATTTTCCCAATAATCCAATATTCTTTATTTTTGAAGCATTTTACGAGTGTGCCAATGAAATAGAGACAAAGCCGAATTCACATAGTTGTCATCTTGATACAAAGAAGTACTCGAACCGTTAATATTTATTTCGAGGATATATCTTTCGAACATATTTTCAACCTTGTTATTTCCACTCCCTTGTCGACTGGATCTGGAGTCCAGCTATACCTCGTTTCGAAGGTCATCAATTAATTTTTCAATGGTTTCCACTTTTTTTGGTGTTAATTAGTAGAAACTGAGAAAATTCGTTACAAAAAAAATATCTTAGAAACGAATGTTATACTTTTACTAACTTCAAGGCTATGTATACATTGTTTAGTTCGCAGAAAGTTCATCACGAATTGCTCAACCATTATTTAACTCTGAACACAGTGAGATTACTTAAAGAATGGCGTTCAATCAAAACATCGTTTGAACAAACCCACACAGTAGCTTCATGGGATACCTGTCAGAAAACAATTATTTTCCTGGCTGATTTCACAGAGGGTGTTGAATTATATCCCAAAGGTGCTAGGGCAGGGCTCTTCACAAGTGCTACGATTGATATCCAAGTATTGGCTCGAACACATTTGCCAATGACTTTCGAGTTGTTGGTGGAAAATACCTTGCACTGATGAGTGGCCGATAATGAAGAAATCGGTCTGCAAGTGTGCCCGTCCTGATAATTGAGAACCGATTCCGACACTTGCATTACCAAAAGCATACGCGGGAATTTCTCCTGTGGAAAACTTTCTTTCCGGCAACTCACTTTACTAAAGCGCGGAAGATTAATATACAGGGGGATACCTTGTACCCGGTTAAGTACTTCCACCATATATGAGCCATATATATATGTCCGCCCTTCAAGGATAAGGATCAGATTAGTAAAGAAAAATTTATCATCTGAAATTCTCGAGCGCGTCAGATTAAGGTAGGGCGAGTTAGTTACATCCTGAAACGTGTATATTCCACCAATCTGACAATTCAAGAGTGACCTAAAGGAGGAGGAGGGCTACAAAGTTGTAAAAAAACGTCATCTCGACATTCTCGAGCGTGGCATTTTTTTTTATTTTGAAGGAAATAATTCCATAATTACAAAAATATGTAATCTGATGATTTCCACAAGCTGAAATAATAAAAATTCACCGATAAAGTTTAATGCGTGCAGCTACGTAATGACTACATTCCCCTCTCCGCGTTTCTATTTCTCTCTCTCTCTTTCTCTATCTATTGCTTTCTCACTCCGTCCCCACTCTGGTGAGACAATCAAGATTAACATACGTTCATTTTTTTAAATATGTAGTTCATAGATGATATCAATATCTGACGCGCTCGATTATGTCCATGCAATAGTTTTTTTTTACATTTTGGAAAATCTTTAGCCGCTCCCCACCGATGAGAAGGTATACATTATAAAACATTTTTTTTTAATCTTCTTAGCTTCGCAACCCAATAGGTGTCTATGACGCTCGAGTAAATCCCGAATAAGCATCGTGGGCTCTCCTACTATATAGTGTGTAGGTTTGTTCGAAAGAGCATCTGATTCATGGCCAGTTTTCGAGTACGCTCACCGACTGTGTCAAAGATTTTCATCAGTAATTTTTGATAAACATCGTGCTAGCTACAAGATGCAAAATTTTATTAGTCCCAAATGGAAAAAAAAGCATAACGTTGGATTATGGGGAATTTCTTTTACAACGTATCTCTTCAGTATCCACTGAATCGAGTTGAAAAAATGTGCAAAACAATGGAGGGAGAAATTGATGATCAAATGAGGTTTCGCCTGTCCCTTGATCCCATTTGAGATTTAAGGGTTGTATCTCACCCCACTGTGGAAGTGGATGCGACAAGGTTGAAAATAAGTTGAAAATATGTCCCCTTCAAAGTGAAAATTACGAGTTCGAGTTTTTTCCCACTCTGTATGATGTTCCTGAAATGTAAAAACAACTGCCCAGTGAGTTCAAGTTTTGTAACCTCTCAAATTTCAAAAAGAAGTTGAGGAGTTTTTTACTACATCTGGAACCGATACCACTTGAAATGACAAGAAAATATTTCGTTTCATTCAGTATCGGTTAAGGATGAGTTGAAGAAAATTTCCTGCTGATACTCCGCTCATTCATCAGCCTTTCATACCACCTACATGATATCTACAGTGTTTTTGTTATGTATTTCTATTATGAAAGAGATCGACTCATTATTATCAATGATTATTTAAATATATGAAGAAGTTGAAGCCCACACTCAATTAACAGAGTTTCAAAGCGATTCATTGCACTAGACCTGTTTAACCGATGGAACTTATCAAAATGAACCTGGATTTTTGCTCATTTTATTGTTCCTGTGTTCGATTTTGAAATTCTCTTCACCATGCCCAAGTGACCAGAATGCGTGCAGTTCCATGAATCTGAAAACTTTGCTTTTGTGCAAACTGTAGGTATAATAATTTGAGATAACCCCCCCCCCCTATTTCATCAAATTACAATCAAGTTATTTGCTGAGAAAAATTTCCAAAATCATGGATGTGCAGCAAAACTTGGTTAACTCGGGAAATAACCTCCGATATTGAGCATATAACAGCGAGGATCAATTTTGTAACCGAGGAGAACAGCCGTGGTCGATAAATTATTCAGTCAGTTATAAGCACTATCGCTCGAGTCATGTTTAGTTCTATTTATCACTTCAAATGAGATCTGCTTCGAATTTTTCGGAAAACTTCGTTTACGAGAAGTTGTAAAAAACTATTTCAATAATCGATCAATACATGAATGGGTGAATATGTTGGTAAGGAAGCAGACAACGAGCCAAGGATTTCTTATTTTCAATTTTTCTCTTATAAACGAGTATCTCAGGTCTCTAGGAAATCTCTGGGGGACTAATCCAAGAATTTGTACTAGCAAGGGAAAACCGGGACCCACAGCTCTTTACAACACTACCACGATACATCAAATTGAAGACCTAGTTGAGATTATAACGACCCAGGTTTGAGCAAATACGAATAAATGTATATCTTACTTGAATGATTCATATCACAAGTGACAACTGTATTCCTGGTGTACGATTATTTGTTTAATTTGAATGATTTATTTTTTCACCTAACTCTTATAAATCCTCAAAACCATAGTATATATCATAACAAAAACATTTTTTGCTGCACAAGCGTATTTTACATATTATTGAATTCAAATGAGTTTTGATTCTTATATGAAATGAAGCAATCGATCGAGTAATAATAAGATAGTCATAAATTTCAATTTTTTTTCTCTCAAGTCGAACGAGGATTTATTTTGATATCAATAAATTGAAGGTTTTTTTGAAATAATAAGTTTATGTCATCATATTCAAACTCCTGATGGAGAACATGTCCAGTGCAACGAATCATATGAGACAAATCAGGGCCTTCATAGAAAAGCTAACAAATATACTTCCTAATAATGGTACAGTTTGGAAGGAAATTGAAATAAAGACAGGATAGGTTCTCTCATGGAGAAAACACCCGAAAGATCAGTCCTAACAGGATTAGGACACTCAAACAATTTAAGATCTATCTCGTTGCACTCAAGTCGTAAAAAAGGCATCCCCAATCTGTTTAATCACGTCATGACTAGTATATTTTTTATATTATATTATTTTTTTATCAGTCAATAGGTCACTATACTGTGAAAAATGGCAAAATAAGTTACTCCCAAACAATCATTTACATTCGTTACTCTTAAAATTCTATTTTACCTATTAATTCATATGAAGGAATATAAGTCGGGTTTCGTGAACGAATAAGCACAATTCAGTAGATAATGCACAATTCATAATTCAGTGGAATATCCTTATTGTACAATGCACAAAAAAAATGAGGTTTACTGAACGTCTAATGCATAATTTTTCTTCTTCCTTTTCATGAAATGATGCATGGTCATTGGTCATTGCCTGTTTACTGTCTTCACACGTTACAAATATTTCCGACGTTGCGCATGCGCATTTTCAATTTGTGCTCATCTTATAATGCATAAGTGAAGTTGGGAATTGAAGGTCATCAATAATGAGATATCCGTTATGAATAATGCGCTACGAATTATATCCGTATTCAACTTCAAACTTTATTGTTCTTATGTGTTCACTAAAACCGCCTAAACAGGCTCATTCAAATTGAATTTGAGTGTGTATCTCGGGTATCTTCGTCTTTTCCATCATAACAGTGGGGGTACGTTACACACTCATCAAGGTTGCAAACTTCGAAATAAAATTGAACCTTCATCATCTTCGTTCATAATGAACCCATTTATTCATATTCTCCTCATTGAATATGAAATTGCAATTATGAAAGCCAACAAGAGGAATAAATTGACGATGACAATCAGTTTACACTTGGAATCAATGTTTAAGAAGAAATGGATAGAACCTGCTTGGTAGGGATCAAAATTTCCATCACTTTTTCGAAATATTTTTGTGTCCGTATTTGAATTCCTAGAATTCTCCACTACTAAATGGTAATGGTTCGGACTTCCATTGTCTATATGATTAACTCTATCGAAACCTGTTGCTGAGAACGAAAGGATAAAAATACAAATCGAATAAGGTAATCAAATCCAAACAAAAGTTGAAGTGGATGTTAAATTCTCTCCCCTACGCGAGAGGACTTTCAGAGAGGATCAAGAGGATAGGAGGGATATACAACGTCGGACTTTAATTTCGGTCAGGAAACACAATACGCAGCCAGCTCACAAAAAATCGTCCACTGAATAAAAACAGCGATACCAACAATTGCGTTTCTCAGATACCATGAGAGTGCGACAAATCCCACATCGGAAAAACTAGAATACCATTGGAAGTGAGAATGGGCGAACACAAGAAAAAACAACGGAGAGAAACCACCAAATCAGGAATAGCGGACAAACCATCACAGCTTTGAAGGCTCTGATTCCGAAGTCATACACAAGGAAGAGCTCTGGTTCAAGAGGGAATTCAAGGAAGCTGCCTACATTCTCAACAACGACGCTTTCAGTCACCCCAGCGTGGAGTCCCAGAATGTGTGGAAGCCGCTTATCCAAGGTATGGACCGAATTCGACTCGATGAACGAGAATCTCGTGCCAATACATCCATTTCCCGCTGAAAAACCGATCAGCGCACTTTTAGTAGCACCCGTGCGCCCCTACCCCCACCACCGGGAATTGGGTCTTTATAACCGACCATACTTCGAAACATTGTCAGTCATCACCCCAAGACGATTGCGGATACCAGCAATCGAATCGTTTTGAGTACTCAACTTGAAACTTGATTTCAACATTTATTCATACAATTTCATTCATTTCTTTATTTGAATTTTTCGACAAATATTTCACATTCGATATCTCGATTTTCTTGTCACAATATAATTTCATTCATCTCTGCACTTGCATTTTTTTGACCAATATTCCATAATCGACATCTAAATTCATTTGTCACAACATTATTTTCTTTGATGAATCAAAATTTTAATTTAATTTTTTTACCGAAAAATCAATTTCAACCTTTTGTTTGGATTTGATTACCTTATTCGATTTGTATTTTTATCCCATCGTTCTTAGCAACAGTTTTCAATAGATTCATTAATAAATAATAGTTATAAATGGAAGTCCGAACCATAACCATTCAACAAGGAACATTGTCAACCAAATTCAAGAAAACTTTCACTACCAGTTTGCCAATTTGAACGATTTTGTCTCTCAAATAATAACAGAATTGTCATTGGTGTTTACTTTATTTGAATTAATCTGTAGTATATTTGAAATGGTTTACATCATAACATCTTCGGTCTTATTATCAGAACGAGCAGAAAATACGAAATTGGACTTTCAATCTATCTAGTACAGCATTTTGTGATGTGATAAAAAAAATGTATACGTAGGACAAAGGAAGTTGTTCGATACTTTTATTCACTTTACAAAAAATCTACACACAGGGAAATTTTTGTCATTACGAAAGCTACAATTCAGTACTGTATCGTTTTCTTCGTATCTACACGAAATTGAAAAAATCGTTTTCTCTTTAAACTCCAATTTTTCTAAAATTGGGCATTTTGAATTGGTTAAACTTCGTGGGTGTATTAATAGTACATATATAAAGAGAATCACAGAAGGGTAGCATTCAATTTCAGTTAGGTGGTACTTTGGAGGTTGTTTTCACAAATTTTTTTCGTAGAAAAAAGCGGGTACCGGTCTCATTTTGATCATAAGTCGGTCAACTTGCTAGGAAAACATATTTTTATTTGTTTCAAAGCACTAATTGAATACTTTATAAAAAATTCTTCGAGCTTTCTTCAGAAAATGCAAATTTTTCTTGTTATTTCGCTTTAAATCTTCCAATTTATACATTTGACGAAAAAAGCTAAGCATTAATTTGCTGTATATCAGTTCGTATGTGTCATAGGAAAATTATAAAGCAAGCATTGTTTTTGTTTTTTGAAAAGCTACAATTTGCCTCTCCATACTTTTTTTGATAAAATGCATAGTTTTAGAGTTATCTGCAAAATACCATTAAAAAAAGTCGATTTTTTCGTCAAAAAACTGTTACTTTCAACTTTGAATAACTCAAAAAATATTACTTTTACGAAAAAAATCTGTGAAACATCTTTTTCTTGGAATTACTTTTTCCGTCATTCCTACAGTTAAAATGTAATTAAAAAATTCCACCCCCGTGATGGGGTGGCAACCACCCCCAACGTACAGCGTACAGCGTCATGATATAGAAAATGATCCTTGAGCTATTTCCTACTTTCTGTGAAAATTTCAGGTAAATCCATGGTGGACGAAAAAATTGCGAGCCAAAATGCTTCATTTCCTGAACTATGTGCCATATAAGTTATTTCAAATTTTTATTTTCCGAATTGGAAAGAAATGTGCATTAAATGAATTTGAAATATCTGGGAGTTTAGAAGTTTTATATTTCAGATATTACAATTATCAATTCGATTCTACCACTTCTGATAAATAAATCAGATATGGAAAACCCCAAACCTGAGTACTGGTTTGAATCTGGAAACTAGCCCAGTATCTATATTATAATACGATATTTCGTGAAGTGTGTTCAAACGTTCATTCCACTTAGATTGTCCGAGTCGGAAAACTTCTATTCTAAATCTAACTCAATAAACCGAATCTGATTGGGTCTTAGGTGAATCTTCGTTTATGTATGAGTTCAGCAAGGAGACCCCTAAGTGCCCGCCCTCTTTTGTATGTCAATACATGATGTAATCAAACACATAATAACCGAGTTCAATGTCTGGTATTTGGACGATGATTCTTTCGGAGGAGATGCAGAAGTATTTGATGCCCTTTCATCAATTATTCATAACTCCAAGGAGATTGGGCTCGAGATGAACTTTCAAAAATGTTAACTTTACTTCCTAGGTGAACACTACAGAAATAATTTTCAAATAGCGATTTGTGATAAACTTTATAAATCGATTGTTTGAAATTGTTGAAGAAGTCGATAACAAGATTCGAGAAAACTATGTCTCTAAAAACTTAATAAACCGAATCTGGTTGGGTCTTAGGTGAATATTCGTTTATGTCACATAACCTCGTTTTGAAAGAAAACATTTTTTCTCCTTAGTCTATTTCGTTCTAAACCGATGACTCATCGGAAATGAGTAAGCCTCTGAAGGAGCTGGCCACTCGCGCTATCGAAACGTTAGAAATAAATTTCAAAGAACGACGGCCTTCAAACCCGAAGAAAAGTAGTTATACTAAAAACCTCGGCCGCGAAACCCTCAACCATTTTGATATTGGACTCTATACGAGTAGGGCAGATTTCTAAATCACCATGAAAATTTTCTGTGTTGATTAAAAATAATTTATTCTGATTGAAAAAACGTTCCCTTGGACAGCAACTTCTCGTATAACTCAAATTTGCCTATCAAAAAAAAATCCGTTCACTACAAAATAATGACTCTCAAACAATACTGAGAAAACATGTTTGATCTTTCTCACGAAACCAAATTCAGAACATGGCTCTAAAAGTTACAGTTGGTCAAAGATCAGAAATTCTTGAAAGGATACCAGACAAACCTATCAGACGGATCGCTTGATGTGCATCCCTCCTGAATAACAGCCAGTATTATTCTCATCTTCATCAAACTGACGATACAATAGATTACGAGCAGTTTATAATCTCGCAGAAAAAAATGTGGTCGAAACATAATAGAATTTAATTAAGAGAATTATCTTATCCTTACATCATTGAGGAATATGAAATAATCTGCTAATGAAGTTCATTCAAACGAATTTGAATTTTTTGTCATTTCAGAAACAAAGTATGAATGAAATCGAATCATAGACGACTCAACTCAGCATCAGGCTAATAAATGAAATGTACAAATATCGTGTGGCAATCCCTTGAGAACAACACTGAGTACATGTACCCAAAAAGCATTACTTATTATTACTAATAAAAACCATCTTGAATTTTGTCCTTTCGAAATCAATATTCCCGATATCAGAGAACCAGTAGATATTTCTATCGAACTATGAAATGATACACACAAGTCAGAGAATATCACAAATTGTACAGAAATGGTAAGCTATCAAAATATTACGTTCGAGGTGAAAAAATACGGAAACAGGTGTTGGTAGGTCTGTCAGTCAGTCAACTGAAACATAACCTAACATTTCGACAGAATTCATTATACTATTTCAACGAGTATTAAGCTCACTCTTCCTTGCGGCAACTCTAACGAATCTGATTTCTGAGATCTCTAACATCTAGTTCATTTGGTGAACGATGGCCTCACCTGGCTCCCTTGGAATTCGCCTTCTGGTGTCATCTGAAGGATACTGATTCGTTATGAAAGGAACTTCTGATGTATTTTTTTGTCAAAAATCAAGAGATTCGTCGCAGATATCGGAAATACTGAAAAAGTTGTGAAAAGGTCCGGCAACAATGAACATTTATTTTCTGGTGCAAGAGACCTTTTCTGGACGACCTTTGGAAGAATAAAAAAATAATGCCAAAATCTGACTCCAAATTCGGGTTCAGTGGTTCAAAATAAGAAAGCACATCAAAAAATGTTTTCAACATCAGACAGTTCATACAGCTACCACAAATGCTATCAGAAAATAAGTTAGTCCAATTTTATGACAACCCAAAAATGAGGCTTCATACTATCAGCGACCATTCATTTACCACTGGTTTCTTCAGAAAAACAGGATAAATATATATATATATATATATATATATATATATATATATATATATATATATATATATATATATATATATATATATATATATATATAGATTATCAAATTCTCTGGTCTATAACAATTTGGATTCAATTCGAAATGCCCACCACAAGATAGCTAGCTATTTCTGGCTTTGGCCTTCATCAGCTGTGGGTTGGCAGACCAGAGAATTTGATAATCTATTTATCAGTTTCCTGATTCATCTTGCTTCATAGCAAATAACACTTTCTCTTTATATATATATATATATATATATATAGGTCTGAGATGTGTTACTAACTGGCTTTCATCACTGGAGATCGAAGATTGAAGGTTGGTGGGATTTAAAGGTTCATTAGTAATTATGGCAGGATCAGGGATTGGACATGAGAGGTTCGAACGGATTAGTACTCAAGTCGGAGTAAATAGAAGTATGTCGGACCAAAAGTTGTTTCCACCTATTGGGGAGTCTTTGAGAATCGTCGCGTTTATTGAGACAGTTGGGACGTTTTTCGATTTCAATGGCTCCATGGGTAACTCTGGTTTGGAGAGTTTTGGCTGTGGCAACGATTTTGGTGTTTTTGATATCTATTTTGTGCCAATATATATATATATATATATATATATATATATATATATATATATATATATATATATATATATATATATATATATATATATATATATATATACATTTATATATATATTTATATTATAACAAAACTCATTTGTTTATGAATAAAAAGTAGATTCTATATTCATTTGGCTATATCGAAGAATTATATACATATGAATCAATCAAAAAGGAGATATTGTTGGAAAGTTGAATATCTTTACTTGTAATGTAGATTTCAATACCTCCCATCACTCAATATTTTCGAATCAGTATGATTTCATCACTTGCTGAGATACATTATGGAAAAACAATTATGATTTTTTTGTTACAGTTTTCCGTCAGAGCAGATCTTTCGAATAACAAGAATGACAAAAGCTTGGAAATAGTAAATGAAAGCTGGCCTCATTCGAATTGGACGACGCCCAACTTCAATACTGCAGCAATGAATCGAAGAAGAACCATTCGTAATGATTCTGTAGATTACGATAAATTATTTTCACTTCTACGATCTTACAATAATACTTCTAATTCCATTGACGCAACATATCCGAAACCTTGGTACAAACCCGAACCTGTTTCAGAAAAAGCAACAACCGAAGAGTCCCTGTATGCCACACCAACTGATGAACTCAATTACACAGTAACCCCTTCGGACGCAGATACGACTTATTTAGATTGGACTACTCCCAGATCTAATATAACGTGGGAAGATAGGAAAGTTTCTTATAAACACAAGTATACTACAACGCCCTATTTCAATTGGACTTCTGATTGGAAAGAGGAAACTGAGTCTGATTCCACCACGACCCGTTACCGTTGGACCACATTCCATTCGAATCAATCATATTGGACAACGACCAACCGACCCCAATACACTAGTACGTTTCATCCTCGTTGGACTACGCCTCAGTATATAGCATCAATAATTTGGAAAAGAACCACGCCTCATTCAAAAACAACAACTCCTAGTTGGAATGGAACTATGAATGGCGACTCGAAAACTACACCTTACTGGTTTCTTCCTCGTTGGACTACATCTAACCATAATGCGTCCACTACAAATTATTGGGAGAGACTTTGGTACCTAACTATGCCTCATCCGAGTAGAACTCCTGATTGGAATGGGGAAACTGAGCCTGATTCAACAACCACTCAACCTTGGTACACCAGTAGGTCCCTTTATCGTTGGACCACATCACAGTATAATGACTCCAATCTGAATTGGATAACTTTTAATTCAAATAGAACTCCAAACGGCAACATATCTACTTACCGAAATTGGAACTTTAACCTTCCTGAGTCAAATTGAACTCTAGTCCAGAAGGACAACGCAACAACAAATGGGAGCAGACTATGGTATACACTCCATTCGAATGAATCTAATTGGACAACTACCAACCGACCTCAATACACTAGAACGTTTCGTGTTCGTTGGACTGCACCCCAGTATAGAGCAGCATCATCAAGCTGGAACAGAACTTGGAACAGAACTGCGCCTTATTCAAATAGGACAATTTCTATTGGAAATGAAACTGTAAATGGCGACACGAAAATCACACCTTACTGGTTAAATTCTCGTTGGACTAGACCTTACCATAAAGCGTCCACTGCAAATTGGAACAGACCTTGGTATCTTACTACGCCTTTTTCAACTCCTAATTGGAAGGAAACTTCAGATGGCACTGAGACCACACCTGATATCAATCCAACAACAACCAATTGGAATAGGGTTTTGAATAATACAATGACCACACCTGACCGGAGAAATACAACTACTCCACCACAGCAGTTAGTGAATATCAACATGGGCATCAAAATAATAATTATACAAAACAACACCAATGTTAGTGTGAATATCAACTAATTTTGAACATATCAACATTCTTGGAAAGTTGAGATTATCATTGAAAGTTCTGAAAACCTATTTGGTACATGGTTTTTCTCCCTTGGGAGAGAAAAATTAAGATTTAAGATTAATGTTATTAAATGACGAATAAATGAATTCGCTCTGCAGATTTACCATTTTAATAAAGTTTTCAACGAATGTCATGATTTTTTATACAAGCAATTTGTTAACGTAGAGCTCCAGATATTTCTAACATTTGAGTTTGATTTTGATAGCTGCGTTTGGAGTGCCAATAATATCTAAATTTAAATCGTTTCATGGGGATTGCTGCAAGTAAGCAACGTTTGGATTACTTACCGGAATATTAACGGCATTGTCTACAATAAAAATGTACTGGCCATCAGCTATGAATAGCGCTGTATCCTGAATTTGAGAAAGTGCCCAATAACGATAACGTGATATTTCTTCGTAGTTATCAAATAGGCTTAGAGCTTTTCATGATTCAAGGAAATAAGCTGAGTTCAGTCCAGAAGATGCCAGAAATGGTTACCTTGGAACTTCTTGACATAACAACAGCCTATCCGATATATCTCTCCACAAACAATTTCGAAAACAGGAACGTCGATATTCCATCGAATGTTTATTACATCAAAAAAAAATCCCACCAAGCCGTCCATCTGGACGAACAGCAAGTTAAAATAATTATTGAGATGATAGGAAATCCTCAACAGTCCACTTCTTTCGTCATGAATGTATACAGACTTTTGAATAGGAAAAAGTATCATCCATACAAAATCAAAATGGTACACAAACCATTGACTGAGGAAAAAACACGAACACGTCTTTCATTTATTCTGTTGAAGAAAGGAATCACGTTGTCCCATACAAATTTTGCCCCCGTTTTTCAACCCCTTGGGGGTCGACATTCATGAAATCTTTTTTCATCAGATGCCTACGCCATACAAAGAACACACCCTCCAAGTTTCAGATCACTACGATCAGCGGTTTCGGCTGTGCGTTCATCCGTCAGTCAGACAAAGCATTCTATATTGTATAGATCAACAAATTAACCTTTGTAGTGATTCGAATAAAAAAGCTAGCTGAATAGTTCCATGGTTTTTCTTGTAGAACTGATAGAAACCAACATTTTAGTGAACATTATGTTCGTCTATACCGAACCGTTTGGCCAGCGCATACCGTTAAAGCATCACATTTCGCACACTTTTCATCGACTTGACTTTTACATATACTATTATTCCCCACTAATTTTTTGTTTGATTATCAAATTGTTAAAATATAGCCTATATCACTCCTTAATGGGAAAGCTTTCAGTTAGTTAGAATTAAACCACTTTATGATATTAGTATAGATATAGATGCGGATACTAATAAATATGTTTATCTACACCCGTACTCTAATAATACACTTATATGCCCACAACCTGTTTTATAATGAAATCCATTACGATACAGATTTTCAACCAATAGAAACCCATTATTTTTCAATCAAGCATGATGTGCAAGCTTTGCATTTTGACGTTTGTCAAGTCAAAATCAGTAGGTATTGATTTTTGAAGAATTTAGTCAATTTTCGATAATCGTATGAAAATGTCTTATAGCAGTGATATAGAAGAATTACCAGCGACTCCTCCACATATGTCTTAGACAAGAAAAAAATACAATCGAAAGGATTATCTTTTTCATTTGACAAATGCAACACATATGTTTTTATTTTCGACCAAATCAAATGAGCTCTCATGGCCGGATGGTCAATGGCGCCGGCAGAGACCAGAAACGTCCGGGTTCAATTCCTGACCTAGACAGAGATTTTTTTTTCATTTCTCATTGTTGTATTTTCCGTGGTTACACCACTAATTATAATTTTGTAGAATTTTTCAAAGAAATACGATTGATTTTCTACTATTATTGTGTTCAATATAAATACCTAATAATATAATATTTTTAGTTCTCCATTATTTATTGGGTGTAGATAAAATAGTGTATGCAACTCTTATGTAATGGTTATTATGCGATCGTTGCATAATATACTAATTTGATAACGGTAATAGAGAAGATCATTATAATTTTTTGAGTTCCGGTTACTTTTCTCTGAATTAATATAAATGAGGTACAACTTCTGATTGTATGATTTTCATTTATCTGCAGAGTTGTGCATCTATATAAAATGCATTCCGGTTGTTGGAACGACATAAGGAGATATTATCAAAAAAAAAAAGATTTTTCGTCGACTATTCAAAAATATATTTCACTATTGGATATTCCATTCGACCATTCGTCTCTTGGCCTCCGTCATTCACTTCACTTTTTCTCATAACTGCTGTAATGAATTTCAGCTGCCTCTAGTTTTCCTGTTTTTACGTATCTAAGGATGTATCACAAGTTAGTCCTGCGTGCCTGAAGTCTCGAAATTAACTGGTAGGCTCTGACTAATTCAATCTTCCACATTGGCATGTGACTAAATTACATTTTGAAATGTTGTTATTCACTCTTCGTCGAACATGATCGCAACTAATGATGCCCAGATCTCAAAACCAGAAAAAGGATTGGAATTAGCGAAAATAATTTTGAGTTATATATGAATAAAATATATAGATTTGTGAAAAACTGCGAACAACAGTAGAATCACATTAAATGAAGAAGGAAAAGAAATAGGAAAAAATGTTGAGGCCAATTTTGAAGATGAATGAATTCATACGACTTCTCGATTACTGGTATCCTCAATCGTCTTCAGATTATGATTCAGACGATTGCTGATTCATGAACGACGATAATATACTCAACTTGAAATGTTTCAACATTCCTACTATGATTTTTTCTATTCAGTTCAGTTTGGATTGATTGTTGTCTGATGTTTACATTCATTTCATCATTAACATCGCTAATCCTAAAATATTGTTCAATACATTATTACTTGAAATTTGTTTCATTTCATTTTTGTTGAAATCAGTGCTATTTATATATATTTATATTGTATTATTGTTGAGAAAAATAATAGTCAAAAAGAACTCGTTTGAGTTTATGTAGTGATGAGTAACTGAAATCGTGAGGTAAGTGATTGAGACGGTTAGCAATACAATAAGAAAACGATCGTTTGAATAACTCAGTGTGGTGGTGAGGTACAGTAAGAGTATTTTTATATCTTGAGTTAAGGGTATGTACATCAGTTCTGTGTTTAATTTTATGGTACAGATATGGTGGAGATTTTTCCTTCAGTAGTTTGACATAAAACATGGTAGAATGCATTGCTCGACGATTCTTCATTTGTAATCATTTAGTTATTTGGAATGTGTGGCTGATATGCTCCAATTCACGAATCCCAAAAATGAGTCGTAGGCATGAATTTTGCAATTTTTGTATTCTATTTATATCTAATGAATTTAAACAAGAATGATATAGAATGTCACAGAAATTTAATTTAGACAATACTAATGATTCACATAGTAGGATTCTATGTGAATCATTAGTATTGTCTATATATATATATATATATATATATTTTATTATAATTTCATCATATCTGTTTCGAAATTATTTGCAAATACAATATCCTACATATAACATTATGAAAATATGTACAATCAAAATGAATATAGAAATAAAATAGAAAATTATATAAGAATAAATAAAAAAAATTAATTATTTATGTAAAAATAAAATATCATCTTTATATCTATTAATAAAAAAAATATTAATATTGTAAAAGTGGATGTGTTAAGCCTTGCGTAGATCCAATACTTGCAGAGGTACATTCTTTTCAATTCGGATGTGATCGGCCACTCTGAATAATGGTTGTCCAGTTGAATGTAGATGAAATCCACTCTTCCGGCAATTTGCAATGGTTTCTAAAGGCTGAGGAGTGTGAATCCATCCTATTGTTATCAAATTATGTTGATCTTGATAATCAAAAATCTCCTCTTCATTCATTGCCATGCAATAATCTGATGTTCCTTTTTGTTTTGGAAAAATCATGTGAGTTATAATTAGCTCATTACTTTCGAGTCTGCCTGTTAGAATGCCACATGTCTCAATAATTTCAGAAGTATTACTCTGTGACATGGCTTGGAATATATATATATATATATATATATATATATATATATATATATATATATATATATATATTCAAAATAAAACCATATACAGGAGAATTAATTTGAAAATCAAACGTTCATATAATTTTCGGAAAAACCGTGAGATGAAGAAATCCCCCATTACGTCGGAAAGTGCCTCTTTTTGAGCATATTCAATTAACCGGATTTCGAAAAAAAATCCAAAGAAATGAAGAATTAACGAGGTGTCTACCATAAGTCTCAACTCTGCTCTTTAAGACCCTTGAATTGATTTCTATCTCGACATTATCGTGCTAGATATCATTCTGTGTACAACCGGTAATTGCCAACATCTCATATGAATTAGCTGCATGTCCACTTTCACGTTTCTGTGAAAAACATGTGCCATTCGTATCAGTACGATATCCAACAATGTGTTCAGTAACAAACTGACAATAACAGATTATGGAAACGCCGGAAGTTTTTTTTTGTTTCGCAGCATCTTGGCCAACAAGGGATGGGTCGGGTGATCTTGCAGGCCACTTGATAGACACGTGTTTCAATTCATCATTCAAAAATCAACTATGGCTCAGAAAAATATGTATATTTTCAAAATGTAATGATATACAGAATGGATTGATTCAGAAAATATTCACCAGACGAAACTATACTTTCAAAATACCGTATTATAAAAAATGACAGTTCAGATAATAAATCGACAAAAATATGGGAGCTTGTGAAATTTAAGACAAATAAGAGAGATATATCAACGACAAACATAACGCTGGTCGTAGATCATGAAAAAATTTCAGATGAGAACAAAGTCACTAATAGTTTTGCGAATAATGTCAAAAATGAAATAAATTATGAATTTAATGGACGCTTCTACTTACAATTGAAATTCATTTTTATATGAACCATTTTAAAAACAAGAAATTCAGAATATCATAATACATACATACATACATATCTGTGAGTATAGATGAAGTAGCAATGTCACTGATATAAAAATGTTACGAATCTCTTTCAGGATATATAACCTCAGATAAAAAACCTCAAGACAAGTTTCGACTTTCACACCAAACGTTCAAATCTCATCGTTTATTTCTGACTTAAAAAAAAAGAGCTAGAAAGGAATATTCGTGAGAGTTTCGAAAACGGAAGCGGATTTTGTTTCCGAAACGTTAGATGAGTTTTTATAAGTATTAGTTTTAATTTTTGATATACGAAAAGTTGCTGGCTAATTGAATGTGTTTCATTAAGAAGGAACTATTTTTGAATTAACGCAGCAACTTATCGAGGTAGATTGAAAATCTACCGTTCCACACTTGTATAGATTCCAATATTTATTCTCATTTTTTCAGATTGGGCTAGGTTAAGAACCTCGAAAAATGGTAATTCATATTCGATTGTCACCATTGGGATCTCTGAAACTATAGGAGAACGAAGTCGCTTGAGTTGGAGTAAATAATGTTTCAAAAAGTTCTGGAATTTCAAGTACTTCCGGATTAATTTTCCATATCTATAGGTGTTTTTGAAGGAGTAAAAATCAATAGTTTTCAATTTTTTCAACACGAAACTTCTTCAGAAGCCTTACTTACCACAATATACTCAAGAAATGAGAGAATTCAGGTAAATTCCGAAACATTCCTCAACCACTCAACAGAAGCATAAATAACTGATAAACATATTGCAAGATATTCTTCACGACGGATTATTATTAATTCGTGTATCCAAATGAAACCTAATTTTGTTAATTCCATGACATTTGAATTATTATGAGTCAATTTCCTTTTTATTTTATGTAAGATGCCTAGGAAACCCTGGTGTATCTACTTATACCTGAATAATTTTGGGATAAACTTGGCGAAAACCGATTGCTTGATTTCTGAGATCGTGAAAGCTTCAGATCGCTATTGTAGATGGCGATCAGTCATATACCATATGAAGATTGATTTTCAGTAGAGAGGAATGTGCAACCGAATATTCTACCACTGTTCATTATTTTCCTACTGAGATTTTGACAGCCCTGACAGCCAATCAAATGCGTTGCAGAAAACGTTCATGTAACGTGGAAACCTACCGTTAACAACCTGTCAATACTGTCACTGTCACCTGCTACCTCTACAAGTTTTTAGTGTTTTTGTGTTTTTATATCAGTTTGTAAGACTAGACTTTGATTCCGAAAAAATTTACTTCGTCCATCCACCTGAGAATGTACGACAAAGTTCATGCTAGTGTATTGAAAGTGATAGACTGTCTTGGAATCGGGGATACACACATCAGTTATGCAACGGTTCAAAATACGTATCACATCGATATTTCCTTTATTCAAACAAAACTTTGTTTTCAATATCTCATTGATAAGAGCTATACAGATGTTTCCTCCTCGATATAAGACTTTCGCTCAAGCTGAAACGAATAAAATCAGCTACAACGCTACATTCATGTTATTATTTTGGGGCGATTTGTTTTGTACTTACCTTAGATCCCCAGATTTTGACTGACCACACAAAATACAAAATCTTCTACACATCGTGAAAAAGTACTTGTAATAACTTCGAAACTTATTCTACTTATATAGACTTTTAAACACTGTTGAGTGCGAAGAAATAATTTAAGTTTTCGTTTTCATTGACAAAAATAAACCTCAAAGTTACGACAATCTGACAAAACCGACATTTGACAGATTTTCGAAAATGCTCATATAACGCCTCCTATACGAAAATTAGAAAGCTTTTGTAATCGTCGATTGTTTTTCGCCAAGAAATTCTTAACAATATCGAATCACTAGGTACCCTAGGGTTTCCTAGGCATCTTAATTTTATGAAAAGGAAGCCTATCGACCTGCGCCTACGGGATGGTCACTAACATTCGCAGCCCTGTTGTCACATTTAATTTGAAATTATGAGTATTGTATTAGTTCACAGACTTTAGATACTATTCCCAATCGAATGATACCTCAACCATCACTTTCGGTGGAATGGAACTTGATGGTTGGGAGTAATAGTAACCGGTGTAAACCTGATTACTGGCACTTATTTTCGTAAATCAGGATTTCTATGTTCGAAATGATTGCATTCACAATCCAATGCCAGACAGCTGTTTCGACCTTCCAGGTCTCATCAGTGACACTTGGCTGAATTGTGAACACAAACATTTCGAACAATCTACTCCTTACGAAGTAAGTCTCTGAAAACTGATGCAGACGGTGTTAACCTCCAAGAGGCAACGCCATCTGCTGGGTGACGGCCAAAGTCTCAAACTCTCACTGTCCAAGACAGAGGAGACCTCTTACAGCGGGCCATCGTACGACGAGGTCGCAACAAATAGCCCGCCGCGATCGAGAATCGACTTCAGACAACTTGCAGAAAGCTGCAACCCTTCACAGAAATCAGGATTTCTATGTTCGAAATGATTGCATTCACAATCCAATGCCAGACAGCTGTTTCGACCTTCCAGGTCTCATCAGTGACACTTGGCTGAATTGTGAACACAAACATTTCGAACAATCTACTCCTTACGAAGTCTCCTCTTGTAAGAGGTCTCCTCTGTCTTGGACAGTGAGAGTTTGAGACTTTGGCCGTCACCCAGCAGATGGCGTTGCCTCTTGGAGGTTAACACCGTCTGCATCAGTTTTCAGAGACTTACTTCGTAAGGAGTAGATTGTTCGAAATGTTTGTGTTCACAATTCAGCCAAGTGTCACTGATGAGACCTGGAAGGTCGAAACAGCTGTCTGGCATTGGATTGTGAATGCAATCATTTCGAACATAGAAATCCTGATTTCTGTGAAGGGTTGCAGCTTTCTGCAAGTTGGCCGAAGTCGATTCTCGATCGCGGCGGGCTATTTGTTGCGACCTCGTCGTACGATGGCCCGCTGTAAGAGGTCTCCTCTGTCTTGGACAGTGAGAGTTTGAGACTTTGGCCGTCACCCAGCAGATGGCGTTGCCTCTTGGAGGTTAACACCGTCTGCATCAGTTTTCAGAGACTTACTCCGTAAGGAGTAGATTGTTCGAAATGTTTGTGTTCACAATTCAGCCAAGTGTCACTGATGAGACCTGGAAGGTCGAAACAGCTGTCTGGCATTGGATTGTGAATGCAATCATTTCGAACATAGAAATCCTGATTTCTGTGAAGGGTTGCAGCTTGCTGCAAGTTGGCCGGAGTCGATTCTCGATCGCGGCGGGCTATTTGTTGCGACCTCGTCCTACGATGGCCCGCTGTAAGAGGTCTTCTCTGTCTTGGACAGTGAGAGTTTGAGACTTTGGCCGTCACCCAGCAGATGGCGTTGCCTCTTGGAGGTTAACACCGTCTGCATCAGTTTTCAGAGACTTACTTCGTAAGGAGTAGATTGTTCGAAATGTTTGTGTTCACAATTCAGCCAAGTGTCACTGATGGGACCTGGAAGGTCGAAACAGCTGTCTGGCATTGGATTGTGAATGCAATCATTTCGAACATAGAAATCCTGATTTCTGTGAAGGGTTGCAGCTTTCTGCAAGTTGGCCGAAGTCGATTCTCGATCGCGGCGGGCTATTTGTTGCGACCTCGTCGTACGATGGCCCGCTGTAAGAGGTCTCCTCTGTCTTGGACAGTGAGAGTTTGAGACTTTGGCCGTCACCCAGCAGATGGCGTTGCCTCTTGGAGGTTAACACCGTCTGCATCAGTTTTCAGAGACTTACTCCGTAAGGAGTAGATTGTTCGAAATGTTTGTGTTCACAATTCAGCCAAGTGTCACTGATGAGACCTGGAAGGTCGAAACAGCTGTCTGGCATTGGATTGTGAATGCAATCATTTCGAACATAGAAATCCTGATTTCTGTGAAGGGTTGCAGCTTGCTGCAAGTTGGCCGGAGTCGATTCTCGATCGCGGCGGGCTATTTGTTGCGACCTCGTCCTACGATGGCCCGCTGTAAGAGGTCTTCTCTGTCTTGGACAGTGAGAGTTTGAGACTTTGGCCGTCACCCAGCAGATGGCGTTGCCTCTTGGAGGTTAACACCGTCTGCATCAGTTTACTTATTTTCGTCTCTAGAGACAAACGTTAGCGGTATGGGATTTTTTGTCTCACGAGAGAGGTAGTCAACATTGTCTTTCTGGATACACTTCCATCTACAGTTAGTTGTTTTTTTATATATCATCAATAAAAAAAACATTCAACCACTAGACATGAAGCTTTCTTCTTATTCTTTTTTCAATAGAACAGCTGAGCTATGGAACTTCTTGCCGAGAGAGGTTTTTGCTGAGGCTTTGAAACGTTAAGTTCAAAAAAAAAGAAAACTAGCAGCAGACAGAGACTCTCCTCAGATGGGTTATACTGGAAACTATTTACTATTGGTGGACATTGCACTGCCGTTGTTAAGACCTTACAATGTTTATATTTTTTTAAGGGCGCCACCACCAGTAGTGAACAGTTATAAGAAAATTAACAAGTTCTAATAAAATATGACATTTATTTCCTATCAAAACATGAATTATGAATATGAATTTAAAAAAAAAACACTAGGAGTACACAAGTTTGTGTACTCATCTTCGGAAAGGAAGTGTCCCTGGATGTCCCAGCTTGCCTGGATGTGTGTGACTTGCAGATATGCCCCGACTCAAAAGGTCTTTGTAGAGATTGCCAGATTGCCTGACTCAGATGGGTGTTTCCAGATATGCCCCGGCTCAAAAGGGACCTGTAAGTTTTATAGGCCTTAAGAAATGTACCACTTCTACACACCTCCATTCGACTCGAGCTCTGTGTCCCATTATCACAAATTCAATAGTTACGACTAATACAATATGATACTAACATGTACATTAGAAAGCTCACAGAGATCTGAATATTATATTTATTGAATGTAAAAACAGAAGCTCTGGGATCGACTGAAAGCATGTGAAAATAACCACACATATACATAAAGCGTTGAAATTTAGCTTAAATAATCTCAATGAAATGAAACCACATCGAATAAGCAAGGGGTTTGGTAAGGTAAAATCTGAGAAAATTATGTGAGCTATCTCATATTGAAAAATGTGTTCAACAATAAAACGAACCTTATTTAGTGCCTGGAAAGAATTTCATATACGGGCAAACAATATAAAAATAGGAATAATCATTCGACCTAACCTTTATTAGTCTCTTTAGGAATACGAAGAGAAGAACCAGATCTTCAGATATACAGGGTGTCCGTTCCTGACTTTGTAGCAAAACAACTGACTCCTGCATGAAAGCTCATCGAAGGAATTCATTTGTTTAGTCAATTACCAAAATATGGATGATTTTGAATATTCACTTGAAAAGTTATCAAAGAAAAACATTTTTCATTTTGTAACTTCGAGGGCCCGTAACTTGGTTACGAAGACTTTTAGGAAAAAAAGTTATATGAAGTACTGGTGATATTTTGACCCCATCTATACATTCCCGAGAGGAAAAGAGGAAGTCCAGGGACACCCTGTATATTCAGCAAAAAAAATGGCGTTTCCCCAGATATTCATTCAGAAAAATGGCGTCTCAATGCACAAACACACAGCAAATATGCCTCTAATTCCTCCAGTCGAAAAAGAGAGTGAAGCAAGGTGCTCACCGGTTTTATTAATTCCATCTACACAAAAAATAATTTCCGGTCGAAAACACATCTACTTCCATCTTAACGCAGAAATTTTGACAGAATTGACGGAGGTCACAGAACCGCGATCGATAGCCGTTTATTGACGAGTATTGAAATAGTTGTTTATTTGTGAGCGTTGAGTTAGGCATTTGTTTGCGTCTTACGGATACGTTACCAAAATATTTGTAGATTTTCAGAATGAACTGTCATGACTTGAGACTTCTGATGATTCATAGGACATGTAACAATTTACTTGTTACAGCTTACAAACTTCAAAAATTCAAAGTGAATGTAAATTCGTATCTCCTGTCCCTTGATTAACGCGGTGTTCTTTGAACTGCAAGGGCTTCCTCTTCGGGTGAATATACATATAAAAAAAATCATAATTATATGATATGGTCTACTGAAATACTTTTCATCAAAGTTTAATGAGATATCAACATCGATGTCACTTCGAACTGATGTCAATTGTTTGAGGAATAAATATTAATATTTTAATCACCTTTCCTACCGTTAAACAACATAGGTATAGGACAGGGCCAACAAAATTACATGTCATAAGAATTGTAAACATTCAAGGCGAATTGAATGTCACAGGAATGTTCACACTTTTTTTCATGAAAATGAATGATGAAATTGATATTGAAATGGGAACTTATTCAGTGAATTTAAGAGTGTTATGTGATATCGTAACTTGGATTATTGCTATTTTATGGTTGATACCGATCAATAAATAATTATATCTACTGCAAATAATAAAGATAAAGTTTCGGTCACAACAATACCTGCATTATTATGATACAAACTATATAAATGGTTAACGCTATCACGACCGGTTAGTGACTCGAAATGGGTTTGAAATTGTGTACGATTATCTACCTTTGTGTAGTTGCTTCGGTGAGTAAGTAGGTTCGAAAAAACACAGTGGCAAAAATTTTGAAAAATTAAGTTTTCTTGGTTTTTAGTTGAGAACAGTCAAGCATGCACCATTATTGAAAATGAGGTTTGGATCACTGAGAACTGTTCTGGAATCGTTCGGAGCGTATTGTGTTTCTTAACTATTCCAGAAATGTGAAAATCAGTAATATTGTTGATGCGGAAATGGTGAGAACTGAAATCGCAAATGCGCACAAATTGGGAACATTTCAATTTGTTTCATCACCATTTTTTTGCATAATGTAGGACACTTCGAGTTATGCAATTTTTGATATATAATAGGCTGAGAGGCAGTGACAAATTCGAACATTTTTTAAAGTCTGCCTTTGAAGCTAAAACAGAACGTAACCTCAAAAGAATGTACAAGCTGCAGGGTAGGTACTTGTAAGGAAAACCCTGAATTTGTGTTCGTTAATTTCTACAATAATTTCGATGTAAGACTTCTTACAGGCTATCTTGCATCTACTGAATGGAAGTGGCCGATGCTTCTTGAAAATCCATCACATATCAGGGTTCACTAAACCGCGACACGTTGTCTTGCATCTGTTACACATAAAAAAAATCGCTGAAATTTGAAAAATCCTCGTGCAATGAAAATTAACCTTGGGGTTGCAGTCATAAATTGAGTTTGGCCTGATATAATGAAACTCTTTATTAAATTGTCGAGCTTTCGAAAAGGTTAATTTCCATTGCATGAGGATTTTCCAAATTTAGACGGTTTTTTCAACTAGTCCAGTCAAGCGACTACCCTTCTCTATATATTTATATTCATATATATATATATATATATATATATATATATATATATACATCTCAGTTGGCATCTTCAAGAATGTTACTAGCACCAAGTAGGAGCAACTTTAGTTGCTAGCACCAAGTAGGAGCAGGAACATTCTTGAAAATGTCAGCTGAGATGTTGGCGAAACGTACGTCGAAAGTCAATAACGACAAACCAACAGATAAACTCCCAGAAAACCAATTTCGCATATCACGGATGCTTGAGTATGCGAAATTGGTTTTCTGGGAGTTTATCCGTTGGTTTGTCGGTATTGACTTTCGACGTTTCGCCAACATCTCAGTTGACATTTTCAAGAATGTTCCTGCTCCTACTTGGTGCTAGTAACATTCATGAAAATGCCAACTGAGATGTTGGCGAAACGTCGAAAGTCAATACCGACAAACCAACGAATAAACTCCCAGAAAACCAATTTCGCATATATATATATATATATATATATATATATATATATATATATATATATATATATATTAAACTATTCAAACCATAGAGTATATCTCAACGAACAGAAATTCTGGGTTTTTGTTCTGTTACCCGATCATATGAGTAATTATCGTGTCGTATTCAGTTTGAGGTAGTTGTTCCTCCAAAGTCAAGTATCTCGATGCTAGGAATAACGATCAGGAAAAATATCTCATGGGAAAACCAAGTAACTTCAATCGTTGAAGGTGCTTCCCAGAAACTTGGATTTCTATTTCGTGCGAAGAAATACTCCACTTCTTTCCAGCTGCTAATGATCTACAAGGCTCAGATACGACTAGTCTTGGAATATAGTTCACATGTGTGGAGCTCGGTGCCAAAACATTCATTGAAGCTTCTTGACTCTTTCAAGAGAGGGGCAACCCGTCTTATTGGTGATTCTTCGCTCACGGACTCGCTCACTTCATTGGAACATCGTAGAACGGCCGGAGACTTGTCTCTCTTCTATTGATATTTTCACAGTCGTTGCTTTTCTGAATTGTTATCAATCGTTACACCCTTGTGAGCTTAGAGACCTGTTGAACCTCTCTTGCTCAGGAATCTTTTTTCAATAGCACAGCTCAACTTCTGGCTGAGAGAGGATTTTCCTGGGGCTTACAAACTTCAAAAATTCAAATTGAATGTTATTTCGTATCTCCTGTCCCTTGTTTCGCACGGTGTTCTTTGAACATTTCAGGGGTTTTCTTTCGTGTGAATCTGCACATAAGAAAAGAGGACAAGGATAACAATTTGTTGAACAGATTGCCCTCTCGGAACATCATAAAAAAATCGTTCTGGAAACGTTTTTTTATGTACCGATGAGGTAATCCTAGATATTTTCAACTTTCTCATACCGTTTTTAGGGGTCAGGAAGATAAGGATTAGTAAAGTGAGTCAGATCCCACAAAATACGATAAATGCATTCACATACTTCCAGAATAATGTTTATAAAAATATTATGTTGATTTGCTTTCCGTGAAATCATAATATATCACTTAGAGACATGTTACTTGCATATCTGTCCAACATTTTTATTAGCTTAAAAAATTCAGTTATTGGTATTCAGATTTGTCAATTGCATTACAAGCATTGGATGTGTTCTTCGTATATCTTCACTTATTCCATACACTGTATAAACATTTTAGAAAGAAGTACATGTTGGGTGACATTGTATGTCCCTGATTCGAAACCCCAAGGGCCAATTGCACCGCTCCAACTCAATAGAGATTCAAGTAAGGTTGGCTCAATAGTTCAGGAACAAGGAATTTGATTGGCAAATCCATAGCAACAAATCCTGGCTTAGATAAACCACAACTAAAGCAGAGCTGTGCAACTGGCCCTTAATCTTACAAAATAATTGTCAGTCAATCACTGTGGAAATTGATATCAAACAATTAAGCAAGTATCGTGTAGCTATTGAGCATGTCTCTGGTATTTTGAAATAAATATGGTAGTAGCTGTACCACTCAAGATAAGAAACCTTTCATTACTACATATTTCAGGATGAACGGAATGCATCTAAGTCGAAGAAGATGTTGGATTTGCTCATCTGGTGTGATATAATATAGAACAGAAAACGTGTTTGGATTCAACTTCAGGAATTATGTGCCTAGTAATATATTCATCAATGATACTGTGTACTAAAATGTTCGATTCATCGTATATATCCTTGAAATTGGGATTTTTTATTAGTTTTATATTCAAGGTATATCCTGAAAACCACCGACCAATTATTATTTGTTTTCGGCTGAATTTCTGAAGGTGAATGAAAACAATTCCAGGAAAACTTGGACCATGATTGCCACGTTCTATTGTGATCGGAACCCTGGTTCTCCCAAAATATTGGATAAAGTTCAGTGAAAAAAAATCCCAATTTTGCAGAGAGAGAGGCTTGTCCGTGATTTTATAATACATTATGATTACATCTTCTGCAGGAAATAATATAGCGATTAGATGCTTAATCATCAAGGTATAATGGCTTGTAAGTGGGAATCGGACAGGAAACCCAGATATTTTCTCCATCAGTTATATTTTTCAGTCATCTATTCCATTTTTTATCATTCAAGGAAAATTTCGATAAAAAAAATATTAATATGAATGAATGAGGAACTAACAAACTATTATCGATCATTGATAATGATCTATACTCACTGACCCAGATATAATATTCGTTCTAGATTCAAATGATTCAACTTGAATTATTCATTTCTAGGTTCACACAAAATCAATAGATTTTTCGAATGTTGAACATAATGGAACAATAAATTTCAATACATCTGATGCCTCGAGGAAAGAGGAATTGATCTCGATTCCGCCTGAGCCATCTCCGCACCCTTCGACTACATATTGGCCATGGCCTTCAACAACATGGAGAACTACTATTTGGACCTCTACATCACGAGCTACGGATGAGCCATCACCAACAACTTATTGGCCTTGGACTTCAACATGGAAATCAAGTACTTGGTGGCCTTGGTCAACTGAAACACCAAGACAATCAACAACTGATTCGCCTAAAACTACAGATATGCCATATTCAACTACTACCCCAACAGTATCACCATCGAATAGTTCCGATTGGCCGATTCAGAATAATATCAATATCAAGGTGGACGTTGATATATTCATAATACAGAATAATACTAATGTTAATTTAGTTGTGAATTGAACGTTTATTAACCAATAGAAGAATGATTAAGTAATCTATGCTCATCACAGTTCATTATTTCAAGTTATTTCAGATGAACGAACTCTAAGTCAAAACGAGGTTCCTTTATAATTTTGGGATGAAGGATTGGAACGTTCAGAAATATTTCGAACAACAATGCTTTTCAGATTTGAATTATCAAGACGAATCCCCTGAAATTTAATGCAATATAAAAAGAGAGTAATGTGTAATGAAGATCCACTCACCAAAATAACATTTCTTTCTAAAGCTCAGACGAGCGTATGTTTTGCGCAAAAAAAAGTTTTTCCCAAGGTCCTCAGTGAGCATATTATGAAACTTTCCTATCAGGTACAGCTTGTCCATTTCATTTTGGCACGGAAATGATGACGTATTGCGCAGCGCAGGACAAGCAGCCATTTGAAATCTATTGCAAGTGTAGTGCGCAGCCAGATGTGGAACCAATTAGCGTGCCAAGTTGGATTGGATAAGCTGTACATCAAACTTTTCTGGGAAAAAAATATCTGGAGATAATCTGCTAAGAATTGGGAGGGAGTTTTCGTTGAATCAAACATGCGATTGTCTCGGCTAAAGAATGTCATTATATTCTGATGAGTGGAATTTCATCCCAAGTACTTTCTGTTTATACCTTTGTGTGAAATTTTTACAAGAATTCTATTTATTCAATTCAAGTTTCGATGATTTCTGCTGATGTTGATGGGGTTATAGTCCTGAATAGAAATCATGACTATTCCTTTCGAATACTCCTACGAAGAAAAAATTTTGTCACTTGGTCAAGAAGTTGTGATTCTTGATATAAAAGCAGAAGACTTCGAAAGTAATATTGGTATATTAAAAACCGTTTATCTCACCCATTACGTTAAGTTTCTGCTTGGAGAAGAATATGCCGATTGAATACATTTATTGATATTCCAATATTTTCATAATTTTTATTCTAGGTGAGTTTAAAATAAATTGCCACATAGTGTATCTAGTACATGTATTAATGTAAAATATCTACATGTGTGAATGTCATTTCGATTATCACTAATTGATTATTCATAATAAACATTCAATCTAGTATGGAATCTAATATTGAGAAACATTTTCTTCGCCTGCTTGCTCTCTCCACATAAATTCGAGCCCTAGCGTCTAGTATGTTGAATCGCTTGCTGGGGTTTGATTTGGGCACTAGTTAGAAATGATGGGATATTCAAAGATACTCCCTGTGGTGAGAACAGATCATTTATAAGAAAACATTCTCCAGCCAATACGGGATCCCCATGATGGAAGAGATCGAATCATCAACAGAATATATGATTTCTGCTGATGTTGATGGGTTTATAGTCCTGAATAGAAATCAGGACTATACCTTCCAAATACCAGAATCCTCCACCATAAGTGACAACTCCATTTCGAGCAGCATATCAGTACAATCCAGTAATATGCGGCGGTTTTTAATTATACTAAAACATGATATTTTTCAGCTTGAAAAGTGATAGAAAAGGTGGAATCAATTGGGCTGATAGAAAAGAAGGAATTTCGAGCGGAATTGGCTGAAAAACAAACATATGCATCAACGCCGTTTTTCCTGTCTTTGGGGGGGCAAATCTCCGAAACTAGTTGGGGGGCCAGAAATTTCATTAGCACTTTTTGTTCAGGAGGCCAAAATACGTAAATTTCGTCATGAAGCTTTTCTCTACCGGGTGGAGCCGAATAACTATATATTTACCTAATTATTTTAAGTGATCGTTACTGAACTGATAGACTTAACAGAAGTCCAAGTCGTCATTGTGATTAGATTTGATTAATTATAGATGGATCTCTTGGTGACGTCCATGTTTATCGAATTCTTTCACAAGAATACCAAGAGGTGGCAGGCTGGCAGGCGGCGATAGCCTTGTATTTTTACCAACGTACACGACATAAATTATACACTGTTGAGAATCTTGCTTATAGGTATTTCTATGCAATTGAAGTTGGTACAATGAATAACTTTGTGACCACTTTTCATAAGAATCATGTGAATAAGGACAACCCGCCCACCGTAGAGAGTTGTTGACGAGTTTCGATGGAAGTAATCCTCTGGAAAATGGATTATTTTGACGAAACATGGTACTAAATGGAAAGAGTTATTTTTCTGAATCTGTGTTACTCGGTTAGCAACAAAAGGAGTCCACTCATGAGGAGAACCTTGTAACTATGCTAAGACTACCGTGGGGTCTGTCGAAGCAATTGTTTTTGAAAACTCAATGACAGATTCATAGGTAGGTAATGTTGAAAAATGGAATAAATCAGCCAAAAGAACCGCTGCACATAACTCTAGGCGTGGAATGGAGATTTTCTTGAGAGGAGACACCATTGATTATGCACACAGCAGACGACTTGGAATTTTGCCACTTTCATATTTTCTGAAGTACACGCACATTGCTGCATATCCCACCTCAGACGCATTGCAGAATCCAGTCACCTCGAGAGAGATAGATCCTTCCTGGAAAAGAGGAATTCGAATATGGAAAAAACAATGTAACTGTTCCTTGAATGTATCCCACCGCTTTACGATTCAGCCAGAATATTTCGTTTGGTTTATGTTTTCTCAACAGGCGTAACTTGATATGGAAAGGAATATTGATTTTTGATTCACTGTAAGCCTAATATTTTGGGACAGAAGTTACAATCGAGATACAACGAAAGATTGGACGATTTCAGAGGATCAGCAGGAAGATTTTATAGCGATTCTGAATGGTTGCTAGCCCTTTTACGCAATTCAAAACCATCTTCTTAGAATTAGAGCTTCAGCAAGAGTTGAACATCCAGTGGCTATATCGTCAACAAACATATCAATTTTGGGATTATGGAAAGCTGTTGGGTACTCATTCTTATAAAACTCAGCTATTTGGTGCATTGCTAGAAAAGGAGAGCTTCACATGCCAGAGTAACTGTTTATGATCGATAGTGTTGAATTTGGTCATTTGGAGTATATCTCCACATAATTATCTGAAATTCTTGATGAGGTTGCGTAACTAGTATTTGTCTGTACATCTGTTTGATATCGGCCATAAAACAGATCAAGTGACTACGATACCGTAACAGAAGAGAAGCTATATCGAGTTGAAGCTTGGGTCCAATCAATAAATTGTCATTGAGTGATAAGTTATTACTATTTTGTGACGATGCATAGAAAACAACCCGATGTCCAGTGGTAGTACTATCAGGTTTGCGTTCGGAGTGATACGGTATATAGTAATCCTTCAATAGTCTCCTTTCCAATGAGACAAAACCGTCTAGAAGCGATATCACGTGAATTCGAGAAAACAGGTAGTTCATCTTTGAATGGCAAAGATACAATAAAACGGTCGGTTTCATTTCAAGACAGAGAGGCTTGGTACAGCGATTCCGCTTTGACATCTCCAGGAGATCCGAGGAGTTTCTCTCGAGAAATTCGAGAAAATGAATCAACCCTACGCAACTAGTGAGCGAATAGGAAAAGAAACTTTAATTTTTTCCATGATAACCCAACAGAAAGTGGTACCAAGAGCAATGTCATCAATTTTTTGAATTACCCACGGACCCTTCAAAATGCGAGCAAAAGTTTCAGCATAACCACCGGTTGAGTTATATTTAAAGAAGGATTCGCTAAGTTAAGTACAGAGAATGTGTCCATTTTATGCTCACTCATAGAACTGGCAGGAAGATTAGCGCGAAGATTTATTCAATGTTCATTTGCAAAAAGCACCTTTAAAAATACTGGAAAAAATATTTAAATCTAAAGATTCTTCGAATAATCCAAGAAAAAAGTCTGACATCGATAAGTTTTTGCTTTATCCTTATATCGATGATGATTTGTTTCATCTTGTCAATGGAAAACTGAAAAACATCGCATTTAGTGGCGCTGATGGAATCCCTAATTTTCTTGTAAAAAAGGTGCTCCATAAAATTATTAAACCTTTATTATATTTGGTTAACCTATCATTCTCTTATGGAATACTTCCTAAAAATCTGAAACTGGGGAAAGTAATTCCCATTCATAAGCAGGAAGATATCACTGATATCAACAATTATAGGCCGATCACTGTGCCGATGGTATTCTCAAAAATTTTGGAATATGCTTATCTTGACCGTCTCCAAAAACATTTGAATAAATTCGAAGCTATAACAAGGAATCAACAAAAGTTTTGTCAAAATAAAAGTACAACTACAGCAATACATTCATTTTATGATAGGATAGTGACGGGGATTGACGCTGGCCTGTGCCCTGTTGGAATTTTCTGCGATCTCAGCAGGGCGTTCGACTGTGTTAATCATCAAATACTCCTTGAAAAGTTGAAATTTTATGAAATAACAGATGCTGCTCTTAGATGGATTGAGTCGTCCCTTCTCAATAGAAAACGATATGTTAGTCTTATGAACACTAGTGAGAATAACTTCAGGCAAAATGTGAAATCTTCATCACTCGATGTATCGGTTGGTGAGCCTCAGGGTTCAATTCTGGGTCCAACGCTCTTTCTCATCTACATTAATGATCTGGAAGAGTACGTGGATGACGTACATTTCACTTTTCATGCAGACGATACCTATCCGCTTATTTCTGATGAGTCAAATAGTATTCTTGAAGAGAAAGCAAATAAAGCCTTCGGAGAAATCTCGTCTTGGTTTTCAAATAATTATTTATTTTTGAATGAATTAAAAACTCAATACATGATATTCCAAACACCTCACAGAATTATCGATAATATAATAATATTATTATATATTATATAATTATATTATATAATAATATAACTTCACTCATTAAATTTTATGATGAAAAATTTGAGAACTGTGTTGAATAGAAAACAGATGCTTATGGTTTATTATGGACAAATTGAATCTTGGTTGAGGTACGGGGTTTGTTTTTGGGGTTTATCTTTTAACGCGACAGAAGTTTTTGTTGGTCAGAAAAAAATTATCAGAACAATTTTTCCTCTTGCAAAATATTCGGTGACTCATAAGTCCCCTAATTACATAGGTGTCAAAATTTTCAACGAGATACCCCGGGATATAAAGTCATGTTCTTCTGTGACAGTTTTCAAAACACGTTTGAAAGATTTTCTGGTCCGTCAATGTTATTATACACTAAGACAATTCATGTGATATGTTGTTTCATTGAACATACTTTGTGATATTAGGATAAGGCTTAGATTAGGTTTTTCTGTTTTCGACGACTCCTATACATTGTAATTTGTCTTTATGGAGAATAAACAACCAAAAAAAATATTTTCGACAAAACAAGAAAGTCTATCGTAACGGGAGGTTGAGAATTTTTAAATGGTTTAATGGCCCACGATAGTACTTCAGGAACACGAGCATATGTTTGTTCAACGCCATATATCTCAACAGACACTTTTTCACGAAAAGAAATGGCTTTGACTGGCACTGTCCGTTAAAAATATAATAGATTCATACTTTGTGGTCTGAGATTTTCAAAAGTGCTGTAGCTGAAAGTACTATTGAATTAACCTTGACAACATTCAAAACTGTAGAAGGGAAGTAAGTATTTTGGTAATGAGATTATTGAGAGTTTTGAGTGTGAGAATTCATATCAGATGCTTGCGGGATGGTATTATCTTGAACGGAAACATTATAATTCGGTGAAAACGGCTGGGTAGTGGAATGAAGAAGGATTTGGTGTCGTTTCGGAGAAGGACTAAAACGACAAGATCTCTTCGAGGTTCGTGGGTTGGTTCGAACCCAGACAATCAGCACAGAATTTATTTCTTTTAACAATGGCTTAGCGCTCCTCTGGAATTTTCGAGAGAACGTTTTGGCAATTATAAATAAGATGATCCTTGTCGCATATTTGACAATTGAAACTTTCATTTGAATTTAAAACAAAAGTTTATGAATGGTAATGGTTTGGTCACAATATTATTTCATTCATTTCGTTATTTAAATGATTTTTTGACTTCTATTTCATATTCGAAATATCGATTTTTTGTAACAACAGTATTTTCTTTGATCAATCAATCCCTAATTTCATCATTGAACGAATATTTGATTTTGATTTTTTTCTCACTTGATTTGTATTTTAATCTTTCCGTTTCTAGCAACAGGTTTCAATAGAGTTAAAAAATACAGACAATGGAAGTTTATCATTCAGCAAGGAACATTGTCAACCACTTTCAAGCAAACGACAAAAGTTTATGTTGATTTTGTTTTAGGAAAATTGAGCTCATCTACACTAACTTTCCATTAGTGAGTCTGAAATTGTTTTGTTTCGTTTTGTGAAAAATTAACATTATCCATTGCTGAATTGACAAAATTCAAATATTTTACTGAAGTTTCGTAATATTTTCCTTCAGTCAATGGTTCATACTTCAATTCAAAGTCAGTAACGATCGTGGAATCCAAACGGTGTGATGATGAATTGAAGAAAACAATCCCATTATTGTGTCGAAAAACCCAAGATTTCCAAAGCTGATTTATTTTTGATAAATGCATCTGTTAACTGGTGTAACAGATGAGGACTCCCGGTATCTTTCACCTTCATTGTATTCATTATGGCGTGCCAATGAGAAGAAGCTATTTTTCTAATGTTTTGGTACCTTTCCTTCAAAGAACTAACTAGATCCAAATGTTCATCCGTCACAGAGTCAATCAAATGATTGAACTTCTCAGTATTCGATATGCTAAGGTTGTCGTGCACAATCGATTTGAACATATGTAAAAAAATGACATTCCTCAACCACACCCCGAAACAAGAAATTTCAATTTTTGGCAGTTTCACATTCAGGGAGCCTTCCCCTGAGTGGAGCTGAGTACGGTGTTATTCAATTCATTTTCGAAAAGCTTGGTATAAATTACTTGAATGTGATAATAATCATTTTCAAAGGTGGCAACAAACTTATTGTGTAAATCTGCAATTTCTTGGGCAGATACAAGATTCGATATCGCCGTATGCGAATCAATGAATTGGGATTGAATGGTATCAATATTTTTATAGCAACATTGCAAATTATGATGATATGATGCTTCCAATAATGCATTGTCCGCCAGCTTCTATCAATCAATTTATTCAACTTATTGTGTTCGGTATTCGTTGGGCTGTACAATTTTGGATTTTTATAGCGTTAGTTGTTATTTTGTTCTAAAACAAACAACATTAAAATGAAACTGGTTAACCGAATCAATAGACACGAGTAAATTTAAAAAAAACGCACCACTGAGTTATGCACAGAAAAATAAATTTCAATTAATTTTAAAATAGAAAAGAGATATCAATTCAAAATTAGCCTATCACCATTATTATCATCTAACAAAGTATAGTACAGTTTGATAAGCAATGTTAAAATGATAGTACGTTATTGTGTATTGAAGAATGAACCGTTAAATCATTTCGAAACAGAACTTATATAAACAGCTGATCCCTTCAAAACAATCTCACCCTGCTGAAATGCTCGAAACCAACTTAATATGCCATGCGCATAACAGTTGCGCCTACGGTTCTAGCTTTAACTAACGACTTCTGAGCGAAGTTTGAAACAGCGAAAGAGCGAAAAAATATTTTTTACCAACAAAACCATGCAAATCGTTATGATAAAGAATTGATTATTATGTTTTCAAGACGAAAACCAATTTCATCAAATTAATCCGGCTCGAAGGACCAAAACTTATATTCGTAAAAATTGAAGTGGACTATATTTTTATGTTGTTTTGAGAGAGACTTACCACTAAGTTCCCGCTGCACCAATAGATCTGCCTCGGAATGCACGCACACACACTCTTTTTCAGCGAACATTCATTGGAATAGTGTCCGGTATGACTCTGATTTTTATCTGTTGCGATGGACTGAATAAAAATGGCGTGGCGTCTCTTACATTACGATAGGAGAGGAAAAACAAAAATTAAAACTTCATCGCGAGATGAAATTGGTTTGAGGTCATTGAATCCGAAACCCAAATATTTCTCTTCTATATTCGTTTTCGAAAATCTGTCAAAGTATCATATTTGACATAAGGTTATGTTAGAGGGAAAAACATGTGCGATTTATATCAACTGAACTCGTTAAAATACAAGTATCCTCAAACAGCATGATGAAAGCAGATTCCTTCCACTTTCGTGTCCTGGCATTCCTCTCCCTCGTCATCATTTGATTGTCATTCCATTCTACTGTCTCCATCAGTAGTGAGCATTTGTTCTGCTAATTCAGAACCACTAATCACTGATCAATCTGTTCTTGATGTACAAATTGTGCTCACTCTTTCGTACATCCAGAGTTATGGACGTTCCACTGATATATTTTGGACCGCACGAACAAGGAGTTTGATTAATGAAATTCCTTGTGTTTTCTGTTACGTTAGTTGGTTAACGTCAGGTATTCGTTGTTCTGAGTGTTGTTCTAACATTATATATGTTGCCAATTCGTTTTGTCTTACAGGAGGTGTAGTTGTGTAGGTTATATGTCTTCACTACGGTATTTAAAATGTTTGTTGAAATGTCTGTGTTATGATTATCGATTTCAGTCAATGTTTCTTCTTTAGAATTTCCTGGATAACTATTTTATTTCAATATCGATATGATATGAAGTTGATCTCGTCATCGATTATTTCTAATGAAGTTCATACTATTTTTGTCCTATCATAAAAACAATTCAGTATACCTTTTGTGACACTTGTTTCGTGGTTTTTTGGTCAGAGTGTAGATATCTGTTAGTAAGTGTTCTCTATCGATATACACTTGTGTCTACTTGAAGTGTTGATCCCTTTATGATTACACCTAGGAAAGGGGGAATTCATCATTATTTTCCATTTCCAATGTGAACCTTGCTGTTGGTTCTTGCTGTCAAAGTGTCCCAAAAAAATATCAAGTTCATTTCGACCATGGCTCCATCTAGCAAAAACATCATCAACATATCTCCAGAATACTTTTGATCTATTTGGATAACTTTCTAAAAAAGAATCCTCAAGATACTCCATATAAATATTACTCAGAATCGAAGAAAGAAGTGAAACCATAGCCAACTCAAATTCTTCTAGATAAAATCAGTTTTGAATTGAAACTATAATTTTTCAGTACATAGTTGGAGGATATCCATTGAACATTCCAATATTGACTCTTATTTTTTGAAATTGTGGTTTGTACGAAGAAAAAAGTTAACTGATCAATATTGTATTTTGGTTTCATATATATATGTTTATTGGGCGACACTCATACAATTTTATTCTAACGTTTTGTGTATGATCGCCCTCATTGATTAGGACTGTGAAAATTTCCTTGGAGTGACAGTAAAACATGAAGAGAAAGTGCGTGTCCACTTTGTTAACTACACAATAGACATTTCGGCGAAACACGAAGTGAGTTTTTCTCCTCCTTAAAATGTATTGCTGAACACCTGCTCAAGTTTAATCCATAACTCTGAAGGGATCAATGGTATTAAAGTGAAAATATTGAACTCATAATCTGTGAGTCAGTGATAAGACAATAATTCTAGTTGGTTGTGATCTTCTGTTCCTGTTTATCTGATTTCATTGGATTATGGTTATGCTTAATCAGACATATTTCTTGGAAAGATATTATAAAACAATAATAATAATAAGGCAAACGAATCTATTGATTGTTTGGTTCGAGCTGATGAGGGAACGTATAAATAATCAGCTCTATCCAAAGTAATCCAAACGGAGTGGTGAGGAAGATGGAACCGAATATACTGTATAAACTCTTCTTTTTTCTCGGTATATTCACTGTAAGTATATAGTAATATAGCTGTAGGTAAAAATATTTCATTGATGATGTGAAGTGATGAATAGGCTTGATGTGGTCGTGAATATTTTCGTTGAAACGCCAAAAGATTCTCTTGTTATTCGAAATTGTCCAGTAGATACTGTGTGAGTAAAAGTGAAGAGTTGAACAGTACAGGACAGAATATAAACGGACAAAGCTCGCCTCATTTTAATTTTCAATTTCATGATTGTTACGTCACTCGTCTCCAAGAGGGCGTTATCGCTTTCAATTGAATGAGAGAGGTTGCCTTGTGATAGCTTTTCATAAAGTCCTTCAATTCTTCAATTAACTTTGGTCTGCATTCTGAAATCTAAACGGTAAGTTCTCAGAGAATTAGGAATATCGTTATTTTCGTTCAGAAATCTCGGGAAAGAAGGAAGTTTGAAAAAGTATTCTATTAAAATTATTTCCCTCCGCTCATTTTCTGGTTCAGTGAAATTAGTTTTTCTTATTATCAAAAACTTTAAATTTTTCACTGATATAAATGATTGTGCATTTCATTTCTATTTTACCCTGATTAGCAGAAGTGCCGTATCTGTTGCAAAATGAAAATGAAGGTAAATAGCTGTTTTTGTTTCTTCACAGCCGTTCTAAATCAAACGATTTTGGGAATATTTCTGTTTGGTGTATATGATGAATCATGTTTGTGTGAAAAAATTAACCAATGTGCTATAGACTGAAAATCATGACAGATAATCGGTTTTTGCTTTTCAGTCAACAAAGAGAATTCGACTATGTGGTTAGGAAAAATGCCGTACTGCGATTTTTCTATATGACATGTTTTCAATATCAAATTTTGAAACACTTTCTGGACACAACCACCACACAGTCGACTACAACCAATAACTCACACACTGAGAAAGAAAAGTATAATGTTTAACCCATGAAGCTCTTCAGGTTTCAACAGGCATGAAAAAATGTAATTCGTGCTTATTAAAAACGCGGTTACTTATACGTGTTCAAGAAAAACGCCGTAACTGACGTCGAAATAGTGCGTTTCTCCTAAACAACTTTTAGACGTAATTGTTGTTCAGATTTTATTGTTTCTATTCAGTTTTCGCGATCTGAAAATGTCTCTTGAACTATCTACAACAAGGAATATATTTTGCACTAAACGTCAAGAGGCTTTCATTTTTTATTCGATGATGTTAGTGAAGTATCTTTCGCACTTTTACCATCATTGTATATTCTTCAGCACTCTCAAGTATGATTTAACAAAATCGGAATATTTTTCGTTAATTGGAAATTGAAAATTGTTTGAAAATACTACCCCAGTACTGATGTGGATTCTCCTTTGAACATATATAATTTCAAAAATTTCAGTGAGTCACTTTTCTCATAGAATTTGAAATTCTGCAAAACCCCTATCTAATTATTTACAACAAAATATTCTTGATAATTTCCAGTAGTTGTGAACATTTTTATGTTGGTCAACCATCCATATGCACAAAATCCTTCATTCTCGAAATTTCTAATATGCATTATTCGTGGTAATTCATCCAATATGAGAGGAAACAAGAATTTTCATTCATTATCATCGACGATGTTTTCATAAGAACTCATCTTCATAGAAACAACTCCATAGGTAAGCATACTCTGAGCTCAATGACGGTCAACAGGAACACCCTGTACTTGAAAATTATATCTTTTTACGAAGAGCTAATACTTCTCTATACTTATCTATATCCAAGCATTGATCGAAAACGGATAATATGACAGACCCGTATATGTATCTATTCATAATTGGCAAATTTATCCCCATAGATATTAACAGATTAATCGTTATTGAAAAGGATATGCTTCCACTGAAAACGAAATAAACTGATAACAATTATCAATAATTCGGATTTCGATTGAAAATTTATGGAACGAAAAATAGTTATCAAGGATCAGATGATGTTTATAGATGAACACCGGATTATTCATAATTAGATAGTCACATCAATTAATGTTTTCAAGGAAAATCAATAAGATGTGAAGAAATATGTTCCCAAATTTCAATCAGGGAAGTTTTGGAGAATACTTGGTGGGCTGTTTGGTTCTGAAATAGAAGTTTTACAGTGAGTCTATCGACTGTCAAAATCAAAATATGTCAAACAAGTCTTGAATTATGTATATACTGAATTGCCACAAATCTCTTTTGCTACGTTGATCTTGGACCAGTCCAGACTATCACATTTTCATCACCCGATCAGGGTTCTCGAATAAATTACTCATCAGAAAACCTGTGGTAGAAGTCCGTTGTATCTCATAGTGGAGTGTAAGATTTACGATGCAGAAAAACTCTAAGTCGTCTCAACAATTCAATATCAAAAGGATGTCAGGACGGTGATTCAGTACATGTTTCGAACCTACATAGGTTCATCATCAGCTGAATTAACATTCAATTCTACCATAAAGGAAGAACAATATAATATCAGTTGATACTATAAATCAGAAAACGCCCTGGTGAGACAAATTTCAATGCATTTGTTTTTGTTTCAGTAAGTTTATTTGTTGTTGTCAACCAGTAGTTGTTGGTTGTGAGACTTTCCTAGGGATTTCCATGCATTCACGTTTCTCTAACAATAACTACATTTGTATCATCTTTCATAGCATGTTGTGAATCTGGATTGTTATTCAGAAAATAATTTAGGTGTTCAGCATAAACTGCGAAAAGGAAAAGACATATAGTATAGATTCCTTGAATATAAAATATAACGTTTTTAGTTGAAGGAGTATTACCGTAGGGTTATGAATTTCCATTTCGTTTTTCTATACCCGCTTATTTCCATTCTTCGAAATGATCTGCATCAGTATAGATTTCATGGAGTTACTTTAATACGAATTTTACAGCCATTCCGTACTTTCATAAATATATCTGATTTTCAGACACTTAATGGTTTGATTCTCATTATGTCTTATGATACTGGTTTTTTCGACTTTTTTAATGCCGATTAGTGCAATAGCACTTATCGCTTTGGACTTTTTTCCTGTATTACTTTTATTAACATAATATGTATGTGCTGTGTATTGTCTATCTATTATGAATAAAGTTATTTATATTATTATTATTTATTCATAGATTACATTTGTTTTCTTCCGATATTCACCAGGCAATATGATGTCCAAACAATTCAACTCATTATAGTGAATTATGTATTTCCTATTGAAACACCAATTTCCAGAAAGACAGCCTTTCGTTATTATCATTTAGAAGTACGTCCAGAGACTTGTTTTCCAGCCGCTTGATCAAACTAGCAAGGGTCTTAATTTTTTCATCCTTATGAAAATTTACCTATTAATCAAGAATACTGATCGAATATGCAGAAATTTACCTTGGAGTGTTACCAAATTAATTCCACGACCAAGGGTTGAGTGGAAGTAGCATTTTTGCTACCGTGGTGGATCTCGCCCTTCATTTCCCGCTTACCGAATTTCGTTCTAGACGTGAAAACATTTGAAATAATTTGATAATTTTGAATATGCTTCATTGGTTTGCATTCCATATTTCAGTAACGGAGCTTGTTGGACGTTTTCACGTTTACACCAAATGGTTCAATCATAAATGTGATTCCGATTCCATTTCCTTTTTCGTAATATCCCCCAGATTAATAATACACAAATACAACTTTGTCATCATCGTATCATCAAAAAAAATATTCCATCCCCTTCCCAACTTGGATACATCAAATTTCATGAACATTAAGAACTGGGTAGTGACAATACATAATATATTTTCTTCCATTGCAGGTTCCTATAATAGCGAACAGGAGACTAGACGAATTCTCAGTTTCGAACTGGACAACCTCTGAGCCATTGCCCCTTTCAAATTGGACAACAACCAGCTGGAATAGAACAACCAGCTGGAACAAAACAACCTCAAGGCCATGGTTCACAACTACACCTAGATCAAATTGGACTACACCCAACTGGAACAAAACAACCTCTAGGCCATGGTTCACAACTACGCCTCCTTCGAACTGGACCACATCCAGCTGGAACAGAACAACTGACTGGAACAGAACAACCTCTAATACCTGGTTCACAACTACGCCTCGTTCAAATTCGACTACACCCTACTGGAACAGAACAACCTCTAGGCCATGGTTCACAACTACGCCTCCTTCGAACTGGACCACATCCAGCTGGAACAGAACAACCAACTGGAACAGAACAACCTCTAATCCTTGGTTCACAACTACGCCTCGTTCAAATTGGACTACACCCAGCTGGAACAAAACAACCTCTAGGCCATGGTTCACAACTACGCCTCCTTCGAACTGGACCACGCCCAGCTGGAATAGAACAACTAACTGGAACAGAACAACCTCTAATCCTTGGTTCACAACTACGCCTCGTTCAAATTGGACTACACCCAACTGGAACAAAACAACCTCTAGACCATGGTTCACAACTACTTCTCCTTCGAACTGGACCACACCAAGCTGGAACAGAACAACTAACTGGAACAGAACAACCTCCAATCCTTGGTTCACAACTACGTCCCGTTCAAATTGGACTACACCCAACTGGAACAAAACAACCTCTAGGCCATGGTTCACAACTACTTCTCCTTCGAACTGGACCACACCCAGCTGGAACAGAACAACTAACTGGAACAGAACAACCTCTAATCCTTGGTTTACAACTACGCCTCGTTCAAATTGGACTACACCCAACTGGAACAAAACAACCTCTAGGCCATGGTTCACAACTACGCCTCCTTCGAACTGGACCACGCCCAGCTGGAACACAACAACCTCTAGGCCATGGTACTCGACTACACCTCGCCCTTCGAATTGGACAACGCCTAACTGGAACACGACAACCAAGAAACAGCAGCAAGCCATCGAAATCAACATAATCATCCTTCAGAATAATACAAATTTCAATGTGAATATTAATTGAGGTAGTTTTTGAGATCATATTATATATAAATTTGCATTTTATTTTTATTTCATTCTGCCAAAGGGGTATGACAAATGAAAATTGGAGTGACATGTTTCGACAAACAATTTTTTTAGAGTAGGGATCCTCTCAACATCCTGTTATGAGTGTGTTCAACAATTGAAAAAAAAAAGGGAGCATTTGATTAAAGATTAAATGTCTTACCTCTAAGGAAAATCATTTTTCTTTATATGAGAAGCCACGTTTGATTAGATCAAAGTATTAGTCACGTTTTTTCGTGCTACTAGCCACTACTTCTTGCCACAAAAAATCTACAAAACAGTAATATCATATCGCCCACTCACCATGCCCTGGACGTCTTTTTTGATGAAGCATCAACAATTCGTTCGGAAAAGGAGAGGGGAACTAAAAAATATATTTTTGTCATTGTGGAGGGGAGAGCGAGCGCTGCGAAACATTCCATTTGAAAAAACCGATGACCTCATTCTGATTGATGATCTGAGTTGAGGAAGACTTGATGAATAATAATTTGGAGGTTGCCGTTGCCGTATGGTCCAGTTTTTTTTTTTTTTTTTCGGCACAATAATGGGAGTTTTCGATTCCATCGCTGTAGTTGTGAAAAAAAATGTTGTATAGAATGCAAAATCCATTGACCGCTATTTCTCGACTGGAATGTTTTTGCAAGATCCTTTCGAACCTGGAACTGAAAGTTGCCAGAAAAGCCCTTGTCAGTTTTATTATAAATCTCCTTCCCAGCGGCACATACCTTCTCTCGAGTTTTGGAGCAAGCCGCGCTGTTCTCAACAGTTTTTGTGACTTCGGTTATAGCTGAACTTCATCTATTATTATAACAGATACATTTTCCAATATTCAAAATAGCAGTGCTTCGATATTTGTGATAACTTTCTTCAAAGTGAATAAATGTCGCTACAATTATTAGATTTAAAAAAAGGCGAAAGAAAAATCATGCTGAACTGGTGAATGAACCGAAAGAAACTATTCAAATGCAGCAAGTCGACGCAAAGACGAAATTTCAGACAAATTTGAGAAGTTGTTTGATCCGAATGCTGATGAAGAACACTTCTCGTGGTATAGAAGTTGCATGGCCAGCTATATCAGCGAAGAAAAAATTCGTCGTCGTCACTACATACAGCGCTGGAAGAAAGAGCTTCATCAACAACACAGGGCGTAGCTGGATCATCAACTGACCTGCAAATAAAGAAGAAGCAAGCAACAGCGATTCGTCGAGTGACTCATGATGTTCCATTTGTGGTATACAACGAAAAAAATGTCATCTTTCAACTGAAATTTCAGCAGCTTTGCTGTTTTTCAATGCGTCGATAATACTATGAAATTTTCATAAAAATTTCTTATATGAAACACCGGAAGATTTGTTTGCAGAAACTTCCAATATCATACGTAGTGTTGAAGAAATTACGTTTCATTACCAATATATTCTAGTAACGAAAGAGGTCGACCAACAACAAATATCACAAAAACAGTTACTGGCTGCTTTTGACAAATTAATGGCGGATATAAAAGAAGGTGTTTCGACGACCGCTTTAGAATTGACATACTTGGCTCAACGCATGACTGTACTCCCTGAAGTAGAGGATGTAGTTCTTATCGTGATCTCAAAGTGATGCTGATCGATAAATTTGGTGATAAGGTTTTATTCTCATATCTTACTGAGAGGAAGCAATCTTCTTTGGTTTCCATGGCAGGAGGTTCATTAAGGAAATAGCTGAACGTGTACGTCGGCTAGACTGTAGCACATGACGATATTGCAGCATGTGTGCTAAGGAATTACGGAAGGAACTATTCACTACTGAACTTATACCAAAGGACAAGTTGTGTGATGGAATTCTTATAGAAGATGCCGCGAAGAAATGCACATTCACGCCGAAATGGAAGACTTTCATACAAGCCTCATTTACCAGTCAAAATCTAAAATTGTCAGGCAAATATCTAGGTATTATTCTAGATCAATTTTTGAGATGGGATGAACACTCCACATATCTAACAACTAGACTAAGAAAACTCACATATAAATTCTACTCACTCAGATATATCCTATCATTAAGTAACATAAAAACCTTATACCATTCACTAATTGAATCACTATCGAGCTATTGCATCACAGCGTGGGGTGGATTGTTTCATAATAATCCAACAATCTACAAACTATACAAAACTCAATAATCAAAATAATGCTGAAAAAAATAGAAAATACTCTACCCAACAGATATATTGTGAAAGCAATCTAATGAACATTAGAAGCCTTTACATGTACAGAAGTCAAATCTGGTTTTTAAAACATAAAATAGAAAAAGATCCTAATAAAACAAGAGCAACACATAATATATCTACGAACACTCCATTGTTCAGGAAAAGTCATACCCAAAGATTCATCACTTTTTATGCCCCAACAATTTTCAACTCATTGCCAGTAGGACTCAAATCAATAAAACATCTAAAAAAATTTAAATCTCGATTGAAAACCTTCATAATGGAAAATCAAACAGAAATCGCAACATTTTTCTGATTCCTCAACTTTTATCAAGGTAACCGACTCCATCTCATTTCCCTTGCCCTGAATATTAGAATATTGAAATTAATATCGATATAACTCTCAGGACTGTATGTATTTGCAAAAACAAGAAATATTATCGACAATTAACAAAATCATACAGACTCTAAACTCTATATTTACTTATTTCCCGAACGCGTTTGGGTGCAATGTACAATACAAACACATCAGTGTTTAGGTACTGCATTCAGATCCGTTAGGAAACATATATAATAACCTACACTGTAAATGATTCCAAATTTGAAAAATTTGAATACACTTCATGAAGCATTAGCGGTGTTTAGTGATATATATACATCAGTGTAACGAACAGAAAGACACCGCAACATACAGCTCTAGCCGAATTCATTCACCACCTACCTAACTAAATCGAAACATATCCTACACTGTTAAAAAATCTTCGACACTGTGACAATGATTTTCAGGGGGACATTAAGTGGCGAAGATTCTATGACCGTTACAATCATGATAGTTAATCAACAAAAGAATGATGAAAAAATACCTCACGGGCATGGCTTAGCTCTCCATGTTGACTAGTCATTCGATATCTGAAGCTAAGCAGCAGGGAAAGACCGCGTCGAAAGCTCATAAAACTGCAGCAAAGTATTAGATCATAGCTCGCAGGCAATATATCAATAAACACAAGATATATTGAAGAATTGTTGTCCTTCGGAGGAGACGTAAAGCCGGCGGTCCTGAGTCCATGGTTGTTGGACTCGTAAAGGATCCCTACCTCTGGTTGGAATACCAGAGTGTTCGGCAAAATTGCCGGTTGGGGAAATGTGGTCACCGGAGACGATGATTGGCCTTGGTAGGGGAAACAGGCCGACGTTGAATAAATCATTAAAAAAAAAGAACACCTCAGACACTGCTAAACCGAAACTAACTGAAACTGACTACTAATATTTGTATCAAGTCCTTCAACCAAAATCCCAGCTGGCCATCACCGGTGGATATGAAGACTCCAAAAAATCTTCGAACTCCAAAATAATAGGTCTTCTGAATTGTTAGACTTGAAGTGCAATCACCTAGAAGCAGATTGAAGGATTTTCAGCCATATTTTGTTGCTGTTCGTGGAGGAATTGAACAAGTTTTTATAAATTGTGAAAATTCCTATGTTTTCGTACTCAACATCCACTTTTGGCATAAGCTATCGAATGGTAGTTGTTGAGGGATTTGGTTTGAAGGATCGGACAAAAAAACTCTTCTGAGCTATTCAAATGTATCTGAAATTATTAGAACTTTTGATGTTTTGTATTTACATTGCTTAAAGGCTGCAATACATGGGCCTCCGAACTTACTCCAATTCGGTTATGAAAGACGAGATGGAAAGTTGTACCCGGTGCAAATGGCAAAACCACCTATGACAAATTATCTGATCAGGCTTTGCAAATATAATGCTGAATGCCTGACAATGTTTTGCACTTGTAGAAAAAGCGAAATCAATTGTATTTTCCTTTGCAAATGCATCGGCAATAATTGTCAAAACTTACCTGAATGAATTTTTCACTACTTATTAATAAGTAAACCACTTTTTCTATTAAATTTGTATTGAATTGGATCATGCCGTTTTTCTCCATACCTTACCTAAACCAAGTGTTAATAGTCAATAACAATTTTTTTTTCGCAGCTACAGCGATGGAAGCGAAAACTATTATAGGACCGAAAAAAAAAAACTGGACCATAATTCCGTCCGGCAACCTCCACAATATCATCAATTAAGTCTTTCTTAACCGAAATCATCAATCAGAATGAGGTCATCGGTTTTTGCATACGGAATGTTTCGCAGCGCTTGCACATGTGTTTTCTTGTATAATGAAGATCGAATTTCCCCATTGGTAAGTCATTTGTTCTTCAATTATACTTTGAGCCACGTTCTCATAGACCAGAATGATAGATGTTTGAAGATAATTTTGACAAATTCCGTATAATGAAATATGAATAATATCATTTTAACAATTTTTTTTTTCTACAAACCGTTTTTTTCATTTCATTGTGTATTGAAGTTTCTCACCGAATTTGAAATTTCCCTGTCATTCAAGGAATGATAGGCACTGTATTGAAAAATAAAAAAAAATTCAAAAAATATTGAAGAATTATTGTTACACGATATTATTCAATTTTCAATAGCATACTTTCATGAAGATGTTTCGTTACGAGGGGGATACAAAAAGTAATATTTATAGTATCTCAACTATTTCAGCAGATTGGAAATATGATTGTGATATATCATTAGATCATAAAAACTCAATTGTTAATCGAAAAAATATATATTTTCTAATTCAAATATGAAAATTAGATGAGCTTCCCGTCAAACCGGAAGTGTAATACATGTTTTGATATATATATATATATATATATATATATATATATATATATATATATATATATATATATATATATATGCTGATTAATAAAACGTGTTCCATGCAGAAGAAACCCAGCAACTTATCGGGGTAGATGAAAAATCTCATGACCTAGTAGCCTGCTGGAATCTCCAATGGTATTGGTCAATCGACCATCAACTGCTACGTACATTTTTCACTATTTTGATGCAGATGCGTACCTATATTCTGTACGAATATTGAGTTATTTAAATTGCATCTTTCAGAATCCATACATTCTAGTTTGAATATTGTATTTTATTCAAATACTTTCGAAGCAGGTGTATCAGTATCAGTTAAAAGCGTATTTGCACCTTCATATTTCTTGAATTCCTAATTCAAATACATTGAAACTATATTACAATGATATTTTGTCCTCATTGCGGCCTTGGTAAAAAATGACGTGCACGTGATTTTGTTTACAACTACTGAACCTTGGATTGGAATGAGCTATACACTTGCACAGATTCCACTAGGAATTCTCATAATTTTAGATTGTGATCGGTTAACAACACAAAAAAAAACACGAAGAGGGATTTGAATAGGTATATTATTTGTGAAAACCAATGATGCTCTATCACGAAGCCTAATGTCTATCACTGTTTCCCCGAAACCGCAATTCAAGGCCAAGTTCCCCACTCTTTTCGCATATTCGATTGCACTATCATAGTTGTTTTTGAATGATGCAAAAATCATTGGTTTTGCGAACAAAGAGGCTCTCGGCTTTGTAAGATAGCTGCTCTTAGGGCATAAAGCATCTACTACTATGAAAAAACTATTTTTGTTAATGCTTCTACACAGCAACTTCATACAACTTAACAATGTTAATTTCTTCAAATGTTTTCCATTATGACCTCATTTCGAAAGTATTAACTACTGTTAGGTAGTGTTATAACGCTATTATAGCGAAACATGTGCAGCGGTTTTTTGAACACCAACGAAAATCACGAAATGAAATGTTTAGTATTTGCGTTACCATAGATTTTCATCGGGCATCAACCACATTCATCAGTTTCTAGTATATTCAATCGTATCTATTACCATTGATCCAGCTGAGACAACTGTCAATAGAATTATACTTTGAGCCACGTTTTCATATACCGAAATAGTAGTCTTTTTCGTTCTTTTCACAAAAAATCTACGAAACTGTGGTATCATATCGCTCACTCACCGTTTCCAGGACAACTCATTATGTTTTCCAGTGTGCTATTTAATACATCTTGCAAATGATTAACTCATGGGAACATATCGAAACGGATATATAGATGGAAATGTGATGAAATGAAGTGAAAATTGAGGGAGATTGTAAGGCTGATATTGGATACATCGTCATCGTATCCAGTCAGTATATATTTGCAGTAACATTTTTTGTGGTAAACTATCAAACATTGAAAGACCTAGAACTGATTGTGCAGTTTTTCTTCATAGAAAATGAAAGCGGTTTGTGCCGTTCTTTCGAAACGATTCTCATTCAAGATGACATTGCTTTACAATGTTGATGACATTTTCCAACCTAAATTCGATGCAGATATGAAGCGAGGTGAAAACTTACTAAAATAACTTACAATCCAAGGAATGTCCTCAGATGGATCAGAACAAGATGAGCATATCTTTACTCTGGACTGTTCCTGCAGTTTTTTGCTATACAATTTTTATAATATTATCCAACTGGAATTCGCTGCAGATTCATGTGAGATGGAAACTGGATCAGTTGATAAAAATCCAACAAAAGTACCTAGGTGCATGTGAATTTTTTTTATGGATTGTTCTGCGGTTTTTCTATCTAGCAAATGACAGCGGTTTGTGCCGTTCTTTCGAAACGATTCTCATTCAAGATGACATTGCTTTACAATGTTGATGACATTTTCCAACCCGAATTCGATAAATATATAGGAACACACAACTTGCCCGTGACTCTCAATCTGTTGGAAGATGGGGTTAAACTTGCCATAGGAAGAGGATATTCTAGTAGTAGCAAACTCAATCATGTTCCATAACAATCGAAGAGAAGTCGCCAGATGCATCATATCAAGGTGAACATGCTTGTCAGGACTGTTTGTGCTGTTTTTACAGAATGGAGGCAATTTCCACCGTTCTATGCTCGATGAAGGGAATATTTCTGTAGAATGGTCCCACCATTTGTCAAACAAAATTTGACAAATTGATACATGAATTGCATACAAGTCCCAATCTGTTGCAAGACGGAATTTGAATGCTACGGGAAGATACTAGTTACCTGACAGTGAGAAAAAAATTGTTAATTTATTGAAAATACCACTTTGATGTCCTGAAACTTTACTCAATGCAAACGATATTAATATCTTGTGCGATAGAATGGATGCAAGATAGTTGTTTTTCTGATCCAATCTTTTATCATGTACACTTTCATAGGTACAGGATAATCTCCTTTACCTATGCTGGTATGCACCATGTTTGAAACCTAGCAGAATGAATTTCCTAAATTCCTGATCCGATAGGGGAAGAAACTATCTCTTTGAACCCTTTTCCATTCTTTCTAGGCCTGCAAAGGCGACATCAAAGGGTGTCTCTTGTCAATCCAATATACCTGAAAATGAATGAAACAGGGCTCCTCAAAAATGGGCAACCCTCTAGTTGGTCTCAAATTTGGTGAAATATCCTGTTTAGAAATCGGCTCGATTCTCAACACTTTCAGCACCTTCAGCAGAATGGAAGAAGGTAGGCGACGAACCCAAATTGCTGGAAGAAAACCTAATCACAAAAACTGGTCAGATATTGGGAAAATTGATTCATCAATTTATTATTGCTATAAACAGGAGTGACTGTTCAGTCATTCGTAGAGAATATTTCAAGCTAGGAAACTCCTGAACGTAGACAAAACTGTACCAAAAAGTTTTGCCTAATAGATCTAAAAAATGCTTCCTTTGTTACTCCGATTTGTATATGTGATAATGAATATGTCAACTAGATTTTGATAAAAGAATTTTATGATTCTTGTTGGGGCACACAGTACGGTCTAGAAAATATATTATTTCATATAACTGATCCAGTAGGAGACTGCTCTCGTAATGCGTCTGATACAACAATCAGATTAACATAGTTATTTGTAGCATGGTGCTTGGAGACGAATTATATTCGAATCCTGTTTATGGCAAAACTGTTTCTTTTTTTATGGAATACAGAACCATTAGACATATATATCAATGTTGATATAACATAAACAAGGAATTATTTTGCTTGGGAAGGCTATTGTATAGCGAAATCAATTCACAGGTGGAATATATATATATATATATATATATTCCACCTGTGAATTGATTTCGCTATACAATAGCCTTCCCAAGCAAAATAATTCCTTGTTTATGTTATATCAACATTGATATATATGTCTAATGGTTCTGTATTCCATAAAAAAAGAAACAGTTTTGCCATATACAGGATTCGAATATAATTCGTCTCCAAGCACCATGCTACAAATAACTATGTTAATCTGATTGTTGTATCAGACGCATTTCGAGAGCAGTCTCCTACTGGATCAGTTATATGAAATAATATATTTTCTAGACCGTACTGTGTGCCCCAACAAGAATCATAAAATTATTTTATCAAAATCTAGTTGACATATTCATTATCACATATACAAATCGGAGTAACAAAGGAAGCATTTTTTAGATCTATTAGGCAAAACTTTTTGGTACAGTTTTGTCTACGTTCAGGAGTTTCCTAGCTTGAAATATTCTCTACGAATGACTGAACAGTCACTCCTGTTTATAGCAATAATAAATTGATGAATCAATTTTCCCAATATCTGACCAGTTTTTGTGATTAGGTTTTCTTCCAGCAATTTGGGTTCGTCGCCTACCTTCTTCCATTCTGCTGAAGGTGCTGAAAGTGTTGAGAATCGAGCCGATTTCTAAACAGGATATTTCACCAAATTTGAGACCAACTAGAGGGTTGCCCATTTTTGAGGAGCCCTGTTTCATTCATTTTCAGGTATATTGGATTGACAAGAGACACCCTTTGATGTCGCCTTTGCAGGCCTAGAAAGAATGGAAAAGGGTTCAAAGAGATAGTTTTTTCCCCTATCGGATCAGGAATTTAGGAAATTCATTCTGCTAGGTTTCAAACATGGTGCATACCAGCATAGGTAAAGGAGATTATCCTGTACCTATGAAAGTGTACATGATAAAAGATTGGATCAGAAAAACAACTATCTTGCATCCATTCTATCGCACAAGATATTAATATCGTTTGCATTGAGTAAAGTTTCAGGACATCAAAGTGGTATTTTCAATAAATTAACAATTTTTTTCTCACTGTCAGGTAACTAGTATCTTCCCGTAGCATTCAAATTCCGTCTTGCAACAGATTGGGACTTGTATGCAATTCATGTATCAATTTGTCAAATTTTGTTTGACAAATGGTGGGACCATTCTACAGAAATATTCCCTTCATCGAGCATAGAACGGTGGAAATTGCCTCCATTCTGTAAAAACAGCACAAACAGTCCTGACAAGCATGTTCACCTTGATATGATGCATCTGGCGACTTCTCTTCGATTGTTATGGAACATGATTGAGTTTGCTACTACTAGAATATCCTCTTCCTATGGCAAGTTTAACCCCATCTTCCAACAGATTGAGAGTCACGGGCAAGTTGTGTGTTCCTATATATTTATCGAATTCGGGTTGGAAAATGTCATCAACATTGTAAAGCAATGTCATCTTGAATGAGAATCGTTTCGAAAGAACGGCACAAACCGCTGTCATTTGCTAGATAGAAAAACCGCAGAACAATCCATAAAAAAAATTCACATGCACCTAGGTACTTTTGTTGGATTTTTATCAACTGATCCAGTTTCCATCTCACGTGAATCTGCAGCGAATTCCAGTTGGATAATATTATAAAAATTGTATAGCAAAAAACTGCAGGAACAGTCCAGAGTAAAGATATGCTCATCTTGTTCTGATCCATCTGAGGACATTCCTTGGATTGTAAGTTATTTTAGTAAGTTTTCACCTCGCTTCATATCTGCATCGAATTTAGGTTGGAAAATGTCATCAACATTGTAAAGCAATGTCATCTTGAATGAGAATCGTTTCGAAAGAACGGCACAAACCGCTTTCATTTTCTATGAAGAAAAACTGCACAATCAGTTCTAGGTCTTTCAATGTTTGATAGTTTACCACAAAAAATGTTACTGCAAATATATACTGACTGGATACGATGACGATGTATCCAATATCAGCCTTACAATCTCCCTCAATTTTCACTTCATTTCATCACATTTCCATCTATATATCCGTTTCGATATGTTCCCATGAGTTAATCATTTGCAAGATGTATTAAATAGCACACTGGAAAACATAATGAGTTGTCCTGGAAACGGTGAGTGAGCGATATGATACCACAGTTTCGTAGATTTTTTGTGAAAAGAACGAAAAAGACTACTATTTCGGTATATGAAAACGTGGCTCAAAGTATAATTCTATTGACAGTTGTCTCAGCTGGATCAATGGTAATAGATACGATTGAATATACTAGAAACTGATGAATGTGGTTGATGCCCGATGAAAATCTATGGTAACGCAAATACTAAACATTTCATTTCGTGATTTTCGTTGGTGTTCAAAAAACCGCTGCACATGTTTCGCTATAATAGCGTTATAACACTACCTAACAGTAGTTAATACTTTCGAAATGAGGTCATAATGGAAAACATTTGAAGAAATTAACATTGTTAAGTTGTATGAAGTTGCTGTGTAGAAGCATTAACAAAAATAGTTTTTTCATAGTAGTAGATGCTTTATGCCCTAAGAGCAGCTATCTTACAAAGCCGAGAGCCTCTTTGTTCGCAAAACCAATGATTTTTGCATCATTCAAAAACAACTATGATAGTGCAATCGAATATGCGAAAAGAGTGGGGAACTTGGCCTTGAATTGCGGTTTCGGGGAAACAGTGATAGACATTAGGCTTCGTGATAGAGCATCATTGGTTTTCACAAATAATATACCTATTCAAATCCCTCTTCGTGTTTTTTTTTGTGTTGTTAACCGATCACAATCTAAAATTATGAGAATTCCTAGTGGAATCTGTGCAAGTGTATAGCTCATTCCAATCCAAGGTTCAGTAGTTGTAAACAAAATCACGTGCACGTCATTTTTTACCAAGGCCGCAATGAGGACAAAATATCATTGTAATATAGTTTCAATGTATTTGAATTAGGAATTCAAGAAATATGAAGGTGCAAATACGCTTTTAACTGATACTGATACACCTGCTTCGAAAGTATTTGAATAAAATACAATATTCAAACTAGAATGTATGGATTCTGAAAGATGCAATTTAAATAACTCAATATTCGTACAGAATATAGGTACGCATCTGCATCAAAATAGTGAAAAATGTACGTAGCAGTTGATGGTCGATTGACCAATACCATTGGAGATTCCAGCAGGCTACTAGGTCATGAGATTTTTCATCTACCCCGATAAGTTACTGGGTTTCTTCTGCATGGAACACGTTTTATTAATCAGCAACTTCAAGTATATTTCAAATTTACCTATAAGATCTAGTATTTATCAAAATACTTATCGTAGAGATTCTCTTTTAGGTTAGCTTTTTGTAAATGTCATATTTTTCAGTTCATCGAAACAGCCGTAGCATAATTGGTAGCGATTCAAGCATAGCGACGCGCAAAATTCCATTGAAGACAAAAAAATATTTTCCATGATCGACAAAAGAGTTGAGGGCCCTCCTCTTTTATTGAAATATTCGAAGATGATGTGCCTTATGAGTTTCAGTTACACACCGGTGCTAGTATTTCCGCAATATCAGAATTTCATTATGAACAAAATTATGCCCTCTATGGGTTATTACCCGCAGAAAAGCGTTTGAATGTTTATACCGACGAGAGAAAAAAGCCCTCGAAATTATGAATTCAAGATAACATTCGATGACATGAAAAAATTACTGAATATTTATGTAATTTAACACGCTGGTCCTCCTATTTTCGGTAGAGATTTCATCTCTTTATATGACTTTTGTCAAGGGTTAAATACACTTTTCCACTGATGCCAAGGGTATCGATCATATGATTAAAAACTATGTTGCAGTGTTTTCACAATAGTTGGGAACTTTCGGCACAGCTACTGTTTGTCTGAAATTCAAAGATGGAAATGTTACCACAGAATTTGTGAAAGCTAGACAGGTAAACGCGGTATCAGAAGTGGATCAGTTGGTGGTAGTGATCGCAACCCATAAGGGAATTTTTCATTATCAGAGACTGTCATACGAAATAGCATCAGTTTTTTTTAAATTCCATATAATCATGGTTTTTCACCCACAGAACATAGAAGGATGTGTATGTTTTTCAGATGACATACTTGTGTGGGGAAAATATAACAACGAACACTTGAAAAGATTGTATCGGTTACTTGATGGTTTCAAAATGTAGGTTCAAAGGTAAGCCAAAAAAAATTCAGTCTCAAGAAAAAAAATTGTTATCTTCGATATGAAATCGATGGAAGGGAAAAAATCCTGCTATTGAAAATTCCCCTGCTCCTGAAAACATAAAACAATTGCAGACAATTTTGACAACAATGCAATTATAAATTTTAGTTCCATCTGACGTTTTGGTGTACAATAATCCAGATTACGAAATGAAGTTCGCCCTAGTACGTATGGGGTAGGGTCTGTTTTCCCTGATGAAAAAAATGTCTGATTGCATTCGCCTCGCGAACACTTGCTGATGGTGAAAAACATTGTTCACAATGACAAAATGGTTAAGGCTTTCGCGGCCGAGGTTATTAGTATAACTACTTTTCTTCGGGCTTGAAGGCCGTCGTTCTTTGGAATTTCTTCCTAACGTTTCGCTAGCGCGAGTGGCCAGCTTCTTCAGAGGCTTACTCATTTCCGACGACTAAACGTTTCGATTTCTTAAGCCGTATTTATATCGGCTAAAGACAAAAGAGACCCACTGTCAGCAGCAGGGGTTTTTCGCATACCGTGCACCTGTGGGAAGGTTTACATCGGTACCACGAAAAGATCCATGGTATCTGCAGGCTGGGGCAAATCGCCGGTGGCGGAACACGCACTGAGTGAGGGTGACCACAGGATTCTGTTTGAAAATGCTAAACTGATTGCCCCCAACCAGGGTTATCATAGCCGACTGGTACGGGAGGCAATAGAGATACAAAAACATGCGGACATTTCAACAGAAAAAAAGAAGCGTTGAGTCTAAACATAATTTGGAATCCCATTCTGAGGAAATCAAGAATAACTAATGAAATCACGGCAGGTAGTGCGGCAACTTATAATGATGATTATTCCCCGAACTCGACAGAAGTAATTAACACTCCAGACTACCTGCATCAATATAAATACGCCTTAAGAAATCGAAACATTTATAGTCCGTTCATAATTTGTTGATAGCTCACTGCAAGTTTGACCCTCATTAGAGAACTGAAATACAGAGAGGGCAGCTAATATGATATAATAACAGGAACCAACCTAAAACTGGCAGTTTAAGATGTTTTCGACTAACCCACCTTGTATCTGAAGAAATACAATACAGCTATAAAACTTTTAATCCGATTATGCGGGTATTTTGAGTGGAAATGACTGACCAGTGTCGTAGAGTATATGATTAAAACATTAGTTACTTTAAATAAATAAATACATTAATATTCTTAAACTGTAGGTACTGTAAACTGTATTTTTATTTTAATAAAATTTCTTTATTTTATTCAAAAATAATAAGTTACTTGCAATTTGTAAATGATACATTCATTTAAATAATACCTGTTTTTGAATGATATAAACTACGATTACTTACAAAACTATTCAAATTCAAAATAAATAGGATCATCTTCGGAATCCGAGTCGTCTTGCAGGTTAATAATTAGCGGTTGTGTCTCTACAGTCACATCAATTATATTGTCAAGATCCCACATTTTTTGTTCTTCTTCTATTACATGTCTTACTGCATCTCGCCAATTTTGTTCTGTAATATGTTGTAAAGACACATATAACAATTCACGTACAGCTTGTTTTTTATGTGACGTATTTTTTCTAGCCACATAGCTTTTCATTTGTGCCCAAATGAGTTCAATTGGATTTAATTCGCAGTGGTAGGGTGGAAGCACAGCTTAACTACTATACAGCTAAAACACTCTCTTGGCGGGAACGGTTTGCGTCGATCCCCTCGCGCAGGCTTTATGCCCCGCCTCTTAGGGGAAAAGACGTCTATGGCGTGCAGTCGGGAGATCAGTATTACTTATTATACGTTTAGCCGTCATAGGCGGGTGTATAATTTTGTGCATTTTGTTTGTGATTCTTTTGAACATAGTGTTTTATTTTTGAATTTTTAACTGTAGCAAAATGAGTGACAAAAAACCATCAGGACATCATCATGTTTGTGCAGTGCGAAACTGTTATATTAAAGGTTATAACTCGAAGAAGAAATTCTATCGTTTTCCTAAGGATGCGAATCGGTAAGTTCTTACATCATATTTTTTTGCATATTTAAGTAAATAAAAAGTAAACTTTTGATTATACCGTGTTGTCGTAAAATTGTTTGGGAATATATAAGATAAATCACCGTCAAAGCTGGTCAAAGCGTCAACTTCCAATACCTTAAATATCACCCAGCTCTCGAAATAAGTACCTGCCTCTTCTTAAAATAGATCCACGTTCAAGTGGTCGAAAGATGCCCTTATATCCAAGAAAAAGTGGTATGCATTTCTTATGCGGGGACACATTATGCAGTATGTATATTTTTTCTGGGGAATTTAAAGTATGCAAAAGCGTAGTGTTCTTTTAATGGGGTATTTTTTTTTGTTTTTTTTTTTCGGGGGGTTTTTGTATGATATTTTTTCTATGGTGTTTTTCCTTTTTTTTTTCCTACATTACTATTTATATATATATCAACGACTATTAATTGTAATGAAGCAAATAGGAATACAGGTTGTCCCTGACAAGAATGAACTCTACAGGGATCTCGTAAACCATTAGGGCTACAAAGTTGTTTAAGTTAGGAAAAAGTTGGGCCCCACTAAACCCTGCAGCATGATTTCGAATACTTCCGAAACTATTTTGGGAAAAACCGAATATTTGATGACGACTGCGGAGGAAGAAAACGTTACGGGTTAAAAAGTGGCTATGAAACGTGAAATTTATTTTGTTTTATTGTTTTAAATTATCAGAAAAAGATAATAATGAAATTGGAATTTTCGGTTTTTCCCAAATATCTTCGGAAGTAATGAGAATTTTCCAAATTTTAAAACATCATCCTGCAGGGTTCAGTGAGGCGCAACTTTTCCTAATTTGAACATCTCTTTAGCTCTAATCGTTTATGAGATCCCTGTAGAGTTCATTCTTATCTGGGACACCCTAAATAGAGGTGTTGTTTAAAAATGTTTTTATTTATTTACAGAGCCAGAATATGGGCAATGAAAGCCAATCGCGAGGACCTGTTCGGAAAACTAATCGACTTACATCGAAGTTACTCGATATGTGAAATCCATTTTGAAGAGAGGATGTTCACTAGTCACTTTCATACACGATTAGTAACCACTGCAATTCCTACCCTATTCCCGTCTCTCGAGGGTACTTCCAGAACTGATCATTCGTATAGTGCACCGCCCTTGCAACTTCCTGCAAAAATACTACTTCTAGATGACAATGTTATAGTTCCAGGCGGGGTTCCACCTCCACTATTTGATTCAGGTATTAAAAATAGTTTCTTAATTTAAAATAAAGCTTAATGTTTTGTATACAGGGCGAAACGAAGGGTGAACCAAAAATAACTGTACAGTGCTTTCATTTTAATTGTCCCACTATTAAAAGACTAAAACCTTTTGATTTTTTAACCTTTTAAAATGAGCTAAAAATCGCATGATATCTGTACATGTCAAGTTTTGTTAAAGTTTTTGTTCCGCCCTGTATAAAAAAATCTACGAAATAAATTGTTCCTTGCTTAGTACATATTCCCCTAAGTTGTTTTTTATTTGTTAAATAAAATGTATTTTTGCAGCTAACCAGACAAATGTAGTTGAAACCGAACTAAAAACCGAGGTTCAACATGAAATCGCCGTGAGTCCAATCACAGTTACTCCTCCTTTGACATCTCCAAATTCTAGCCAAACGTCAGCCAATTTATCCTTCGATACCCCAAGGAAGGTTAAATACAGACAGCACATCAAGTCCATAACTGCCGAAAACAAATATTTACGAGAAAGAGTTCAGGTACTTGAGAGTCAAAAAATTAATGACTTAGACAATATATCTTTGGAGGAATATATGTCCCTAACATTCAAATTTTGCAATCCAGACACTGCAAAATGTGTTAATATGCAAGTATCACAGGCGAATAAACATCCAAAGGGTAGACGTTATAGCAAAGAGTTAAAAATTGAATGTCTGTCAATATATTTTGCTGGTCCCCGAGTGTATAAAAAATACTTGATGGCTAAATATAGCCTTCCCTCGCCTAACACTTTGCTAAAAGAAATCAGAGCAGTTAGGATAGGACCAGGGTTAGATAATCCCGAGTTCTTCATTTTATTAAAAAAAAAGATTGACAGTTTTCAGCCCCAAAGCAAATATTGCTTATTGTGCTTCGATGAAATGTCCATAAAAGCCAATTTATTTTATGAGCGTAATCAAGATTATATCATTGATCTAGCAATGGGTGATACAGGGGAGAAAATTTTCAAACCAACTTTAACTGCCAGTGTATTTATGGTCAGAGGAATTTATTCCAAATGGAAACAGCCAATAGCATATTTTTTATGTCATACTTCTTGTCCTGCTAACCTATTACATAACCTATTAAATGAAGCTGTGCAAAAATTAAAAAATGTGGGATTAAATGTTTGTGCAGTTACTTGTGACATGGGGTCCAACAATATCAAATTGTCAAATATTTTAAAAATATCTCCAGAAAATACTGGTTTTTATTTAGAAAACCAGTATCTCTTTTTCATCTTTGATGTGCCACATATTATAAAAGCTATGAGAAATATGTTGATGGCATATGACTTCTATGTTAATGGTAAAAAAATTTCGTGGCAATATATTAAAGACTTCTATGAGTTAGATAAAAAATTACCTGTTAAAGCAGCACCTAAATTAACCGATTCTCATATTTATCCCACTAGTTTCCAAAAAATGAAGGTAAAACTTGCCACCCAAGTATTTAGTTACTCAGTTCATGTAGGTATGAGTTTTTATATTAGATTTGGTTCCCTTCGCGCAGAAGCGACTGAAACTGTTCAATTTGTTAATAGAGTAGATCAACTATTTGATATTTTAAATTCCTCACAAATCTTTAACCCAAAAAAATATAATGCTGCTTTTAAAGCAAACTCATTTCAATTAGAGTTTCTAATGGATTGTTTGTCGTTCTTTAAAAGTCTTGAAATTCGAGACAAAAATAATATGAGCATTACCAAAAAAATTAAATTCATCAAAAGCCTTATAATTTCAATCAACAGTATTATTCAGTTATTTTACTATCTTCGGGAAAACGCAGGATTTGATTATATACTTACACGAAGATTAAACCAAGACTGTCTGGAGAACCATTTCGGTAAAATCAGAAGTGAAAATGGGAACTGCATAACCCAACAGCAATACAGTTCCACAGAACATTTAGAAAGTTGCAATGCGTCAACTTGCTTAATTCAGGTACAGAAAACTGTGAGGCAGATTCTGATCAGATGCTTTTAAGGCTTTCTGACTGCAAACACGATTTTGTATCTCAGGAAACGGATAAAGTACCCGAACAAACAGACGCAATAAATAGCATGCATTATTCAAATAATGGAAAGTTGCAAAAAAATTTTATACGGTACGTGTGTGGGTACCTTTTAAATAAAGCGTTAAAAATCCACTCTTGTGATATTTGCAATACTTATAGTAAAGACCATGATGAACTAGATGATTCATCTTTTTACTGTTTTCTTAAGGCATATGAAAATGCGAATAAGAACACCTTCGGAAATTTGCAAATGCCTAATGACGAGTTTCTGGAACTAATTTGTAAAATAGAGCAAATATTTCAAGAAAACTTTGAAAAATTCGCAACTAAAAGTAATATTTGCAATACTCTTTTAGATATAAGTAACCATTTGTCTTTTAACCATCCCTGTAAATATTTCCCCAAAGAATTTGTAGTAAGATTATATTTACGAGTTAGAATATATTACACTTTAAAAACAATAAATGGTAATTTTAGAAATATCAACAAAAATAAACTAATAATATGGAGAAATTTGTAACATATCTGTAGGTACTTTTATTGCTACAAAATGTATTATAATTTGTTGTCGTAAGTTGTAATTAAATTTTTGATTTTATTTTTTGTCTATTGAGTTTTTTTGTATGTATTAATGAATGTTGTATTCTTTATTACTGTTAATAAATCATTAGTATTATTAATAGGTAAGCATTTTTTATTTACTTTCTTTTCCACCTGTTAGTTTTCAATTATTGGGCAATACAACTTATTAAAAACTTAACCTACACAACTTTATTTTATTATTATTTTGACCTTCTCCCTAAAAAACTGAGATTATATTGACTGCATCACTGTGCGCCTGTCACAAGCAATAAATGCAAAATTGTAAGTACTCTGTCGAACATTAAAATTCAGACGCGAAAATCTTAATTATTTTGCTAGCTGAGAAAGGACCTTAATAATGACCTAGCATTCAAGAAGAATAGCTAAAGCTAAATCCTTAGGAACAACATTATTGCACAATCAACGACTTTCATAAATCACTATTCTTTTCGTAAAGTTACAGATAACAACTCTAATATCGTAATTATTCTGACCATAATTTTATAAATTGCTCCTTGTCGGCCCACACCAGATCTTTTAATCTATAACAACGAAATTTTATTATTTTCCAAATCAGTTTAAGTAATGTATTTTTTAATAATCCTTATTAACTCCAAATACAAACCTAGTTTTATCGTAATATTAAAATTAAGATTCAAAAAATCATAATTCGATCCTGTCAGGCAGAAATTAAAAATTTTTACTTGAATAAATAATGGTTTTAATCAGGCCCTGACTTTTCCCCTCTGTGCGACAGAGAAAGCAATTCTTCTGTCTCGCTTACTCGTAGACTGCGACTTCAAAGGTGCCGCCGAGAGTGTTTCAGCTGTATAGTAGTTAAGCTGTGGTGGAAGTCTAAGGACTGTGATGATTCGTCTTTCCGCCATTTTGTCAACTACGTATTTCTTGAACTTAGATTTGTATTGCCGGGCAATTTTCAAAAGTTCTGCTTTAACCATTCCATCTTCGTAAGGCAGGGACTTATTCCGCAGCCAGTCAATGATATCCTGTTTCTTCCACGCAGTCGTTGGAAGTCTTTCTACTAGTCGTGAATGATAAGGTGCATTATCTAATACTATAATTGAGTTTGGTGGTATATATTCAATCATCTGCTCAAAATACTCTTCGAAAACATCAGCTGTCATCTCCTCGTGATAGTCTTTTGTGCTTTTGGATTGAAATTCCAACAAACCATGCTTAGCAAATCCTTTTTCACCGCCAATGTGAGAAACTATTAATCTACTGTCTTAACCAGAGGGTGGGGAAATACCAGTAGACCAACCTTCCATAAAGGCTTGCCTGGAGCTTGATATATTTTTACCTGACCAAATTTTTGTGAGAGTATGACCTGCGTTTACCCACGTTCCGTCCTGATAGTAAATTGGCCTTCCTTCAGCCCGAAATTTTCGTATAGATCTTAGATACTTTCTTCTCCAACATATTATCTCTTCCCGGTCAATCAAAAGTGATTTTCGGTCTGATTTCTCCCACCGGAAATTTAATTCTTTTAAAACTTGCCACAGTTTGGTTCGTCCGACATGAGGCAAATCCGGGTCGTCTCTAACTTCTTGTAAAATTTTGTTTGAGTTGGGTATTTTTTTTTTGTAAAAAAATTCGTGAATTTTCCTTCGAATACCATTTTTGGCAAATTCATCAATTTCAATAGGTTTTCTCCTCCTCTTTAAGTATTCGTTTGTATTTGGGTTAGCTATACCTTGTTTTTTTCTTTCTGATAAAAACCTATATATTGTTGACTCCCCTACGCCCGTCATGTTGGCACAACTCTTGAACAGTGTTTGTGGGATTCTGAGAAACCCGAGCATCGTGAACGTTCAAAACAATAGTCTTCTCTCTTAGTGAATAGACAGACTTACTGACTGTACGCAACAGTACCGGTGTGAAACTTGATGATGTTGATGATGATGACGAAGCCATCGCAAGCAATCAAACAAAACAAGCAGGAACGAAAGGTACGTATATGTTTGTAGGAACATGAAAAAAAGTTACTCACGCACTGCACAAAATTCGCAAAATAAATATTAGAGACGTTAATTACTGCCGTAGGCGCCGAAACACCAACGAGCCGTAAATCAAATGCGATTAAAAAATGTACTGAACCAAAAATTATTTTCGTTCGTAACAACTTCACCCCTTCAAGTCAAGTTTCGAATATAAACTGAAGCTTTATATTACTAAGCTCTCCATTAATTTTAATGAATAAACACCTCAGGTACCTCCGCCTATGATTTTACGACTTTTACGACCGTTTTATGACTTGGGCCCTCATTTTGTGCTATCGACAAATTATGAACGGACTATAGTCATCGGAAATGAGTAAGCCTCTGAAGGAGTTGGCTACTCGCGCTAGCTAAACGTTAGGAAGAAATTCCAAAGAACGATGGCCTTCAAGCCCGGAGAAAAGTAGTTATACTAATTGTTCACAATGTTTGTCAATCATTTCTGCTCTATGTAAGTTCAACCATGAATTCATCCTGGAATGTGACCATGAGCCTCTACTATTAATTTAGAGCCCGAAAAGGGGCATTCTCCCAGATAGCACAAGTACGTCCAGTGGACGTACTGCATATGTACGGTGAGGATGTATTGTACGTATTTGGGACGTACTTCAGTCTCCGACAGACGTACATAAGACCTCCCTGGAACTTACCGTTTCCGCATAGTCGGTAATCCCAGGTACGTACTTTTCTAGTCCACACAGGACCTGTAATGTACAGAAAGGGGAACTGTTTGGGACATTCCGAAAACGTACCTTCTTGTTGATGATATATCGACGAAAAAAAAACAATTCAATTGATGTCACTTCTCAATTTTCATTTCTCATATTCGGAATTATTCATTTCTCCTTTACCAATTATACAACTTGAGAATTTCACTCATGCACATGTACTTACCGAATACTAACCTGGAAAAAACTCTGGCTGCTGCGGGACTTGAACCCGGACCTTCACTTCGAATATATTACTGTTTACCACTACAACGCTCTACGGTACGGAGAGACTTGTTTCTAAAGAAGAGTTGTGTGGTATAGATGTGCATTCGACATTGGGAGCGTAGAATAAAATATTGAATTATCACATTAGGTGGCATATTGGCATAATACTGCAATATAGATATGCAAATTCTGATAATGTTTGAATATCGTTTTCAAAGTAAAATGAAAATATTCAACTCGTCATCTTCGAATCACAACTGAAAGGGGTATCGGGATTTTGAGAGTGATGACTTTAAAATATTCGAACATATACCAATATTGGTAATGCAATATTCATGACGAATTATTCCTGAAAAAATTTGGAAAAATTGAAATATCGACGTGGTGAATTTCAATACCAGAAAATACGGCCAGAACTTTTTGCACAGCAAGTGTGATATTCCACATCGCCATCGCATATAAGACAGTGATCCTTCAGTGTTTTTTCAAATATATTTTCAATGTTACTGAACTTCCTAAAAAAAAATTAATGTTGTCTCGAACATAGGTAACTAACTTGAAGTCATCATATGATGTGCTACTTGGGATAGCGCGTTGGGCCTACCTGACAGGGACGGTAATGTACGTATGTGGGACGTTTCTAGTTCGTACTTTTTTGGCCCACACTAGACTTGAGGGGATCTAGCTGAATGTACAAAGTAGGTCTCTTGGCGTACGTCAAGGAGACGTCCAAATACATACGATTCCCAAAAATGTACGTCATCACTATAATCCTCAAAAGTTTCAAAAGATACGATTTTGAAAGGGACCCAATATGTACGCACCTGGAAGGTCCAAACACTACGTGCATTGTCCTTCCAAACATGTACGTCAATGATACTTACAAACAGTACGTACAAGGAATTATCAAAAAAGCACGTCATTGGTATGTCCCTAACTCGTTCCGAAATGTACGTACCTGAAAAGAAGTTATTATGAACGTACCCGGGACACTTACTACAGTGCGTACATAGTACTTCCAAGCATGTACGTTTTTATTACATTCCGATTGGAACGGGACCAAATATGTACCTACATGGAACGTCTATATAGTACATACATGAAACATCCGGAAATGTACGTTCTTCGGATGTCTCCCATACGTCCCGGGACGTATCGACGTAACTGGGACATAAATGGTTCGTCTTCAGGACGTCGTGTGCTATTTGGGCTACAGTATTCCGCAAATCGCCTCAGGTATAAAATCGAATATATATAATCTGATGCGAACAATGCTGTTTTTTCTCGACTTTCTATAGAAAATGATAGAAAAGGGGTATTGGAATGTGTTGATCTCGAATATTTATTATTATTATTTTTTCGTTACCAAATCAGTTTTAACAAATTTTAATTCAGCTCCAGGAGGTACACTAGATGATGGTGTTCTCCAAAGTGTCATAAGAATTTTAGAAAATATAATGTCTAAAATATGCAAAAAGTGATACATATTCCAAGCAATAGTATACAATTCAGACCATATAAGAATATGATGTTCTTCTGTGGAATAACAAGATTGTTATACTAGAGAATGTGGGTAACCGGTTTCTATATTGACTACATATGACTCATTGGATTCCTAGATCATACTTTTCTGATCCGCAATAGAAAAACAAACATCGAAAATCAAGCTGAATCCTTGGAAATGTCCACAAAAAATGTCTATACAATTCATATCGATTGCATGGGAGCGTTTCTCCAAAAACATTCTGATATAAGTCCGATACACATTCAAAATGGGCTTCCCGAAATCTTTTTTCCGTTAATGTTATAAATTCACCTGGATACCAGAGGTGATTGAAAAAATCATAGGGAAATGTACGTATATCGTTGAAGCTCCTGTTATAAACAAATCGTGGAAAAGCCACCCTACGAAACATGAAACATAAGGAAAACATAAAAAATATTTTTTGCGGATAACATTTCAATGGCTACTTCGTTAGAAAGATGTAATGCATAAGAAATATTATTCTAATATTTACAAAAATAAAGCATGATGTGAAACTTTATGTCTACCTTTATCAATAATTCTCAGATGCAGCTAAGAACTTTTTACGGACCTCATCGAAAGAATGTTTCAGGAAACGTTGGCAGAGGTTTTTTCAACAAAGAAAAAACTGAAACTATGGGGTGATGCTGCTGAAAAAAACATAACTCAACGTTATCTCTACATCACTGTTGAATATAACTTAGTTATCGAACGGGGTATCACTGTAATGTGAAAAAAAAAATATTATGGTATCACATTGATGGTAAATGTTTCGATGAAGTTATAGCACAATAATTATATTTAATTTGGTGGTGGGGAATATGAGATATTCACCATGTCAACCATCGCAATCAATAGAGCCTGTCGACTTTAATAGTTTTTATACAAGAATCTTTTTTTTTTTTCATTTAAGTAGGGAAGATGTTCTTCTCTCGGAGCGAGAGAAGTCTTTGAATTTTTTTAAAACATTTCAAAGTGGCATTACATCGAATTATTATAAATGGAATATTCTCAAACCCCACAACCCGAAAATATTACAATAATTCTTTGCAAAATAAATAATAAATCTAATCGATTTTAATAGTATGGTTGCTAGGGAAACAGTAAAAATTGAAATATTAACATGCAGAAAAATGTTTTCATTTTAGCCCGGACGGCTCGTGAAGTACTCTGTTGTGTAGTTGGTTACTTAGTAATAAGAACACAATAGTGACTTTAAATATTTGAAGGATATAGAAAAATATAGAAAAGAAATTTTCCACAATTCTCCACATTACGTATATGAAAAAAAAATATTGGACTAGTTGAAAAAAAAATCGTATTCAAATTATTCATCCTAGTGAAGTATCGCCTCCGAATATAAAATCTTATGAAGCAGAAAAAAATCATAATGTGTGAACATATTCTTCGATATGTCGAAACGCTATGTGATTGTAAAAGCCTACTTGTTCGTCTTATTCGATTCATATTTTGTATGGGAAATTGAAACACAACAACAACTTTTTCTTCTTCCCTGTATTTTTGATATATAATTCGAAGCTTTCTCCTACACGACTATGAAATAAAATCTACAGAAAAAAAATCATAAGATTGAAAAATGTTGAACGATTTACTTCGGACTACTCCGCAGTAGTTGATGCATTTCCTTATCATCAATAAATGGGTCTATTCCTGAATCTAATATGACATGTTTGCATTTGCTTCTTCAGCCTCTTTCTCTATCGGAAAACAAATAATCGAGCGAGAAATGACTTGAAATGTTTATGCTGATCGAGTGAAATCTGTCCTCACATTGATTATGTTTTAGAAGAGTTGTTTCCAGTAGGTCAAATTGCCATCCATCAGATACCTAATACTGCAGAATTGTCGTCATTTTTTTCGAATATACTGGCAGATATGGCTTCGAAGTTACTTTTGGTGATATGTGTGTGCCTTTTCACTCAGGTAAGTGAAATAATCTTCCTTTGGGAATAATTTGAAGAATTTCAGAACCGTTTTGTCAGAGAGAAAAAGAAACTGTTGGGATATCATGTCATGTTTCTTGGATTATTTACAGACAATTAGTTCATACAAAAACAGTGGGAGGCTCCAAAAATGTTTGCATTGAATATTGAAGTAACCACTTACATTACTTATAGAAAATGGCTTTTCGTGAGTTGGTCTGAATGTTTGGTGTGATGTAGATCTCGATAATAAAAGAGAAATTTAACTTTTGGTCACAATTCGACAAAGCGACTCGGAAAATTATCTACCAAAATTATGATTTTTTTTTCAAATTATCTGGCTTGAACAGGATTGGACAAACTTCATTCTAATGTTCACTTGGCAGATTGAATACAATTCAATTATTTCACACTGAGTTCTGAATATTGACGAACAATATACCCATAAAATAATGCTGATAATTGGTGGTGTATCTCTATCATTGAAGAGGACCAATAATTATTATAGCTGAATTTCTAGATTCGATGTCCAGAAAGTGACAAAAATCCATAATTTTGAGTTCTGAATATTGACGAACAATATTCTTGAAAAATATTGCCGATAATTAAACCTCCGATGAAATTGATTCTGTGAAAATGTCTGAACTTTTTATGAATCATAAATTTTTGGTGGTATATTTCGATCATTGAAAAGGACCATAATTATAGCTGAATTTCTAGATTTGCTGACAAAATTCCATAATTTTGAGTTCTGAATATTGACGAACAATATTCTTGAAAAATATTGCCGATAATTAAACCTCCGATGAAATTGATTCTGTGAAAATGTCTGAACTTTTTATGAATCATAAATTTTTGGTGGTATATTCCGATCATTGAAAAGGACCATAATTATAGCTGAATTTCTAGATTTGCTGACAAAATTCCATAATTTTGAGTTCTGAATATTGACGAACAATATTCTCGAAAAATATTGCTGATAATGCAACCTCCGATGAGAATGGATCTGTGAAAATGTCTGAATTTTTTATATATCATAATTTTTTGGTGGTATACTTCGATCATTGAGGAGGAACAATTGTAGCTGAATTTTTAGATTCTATGTCCAGGAAGTTAACAAATTCCATAATTTTGAGAAATATTGAAATTGGTAAATACACGAACTATTTCAACGGCGTACACCTCATGTGATTGATCAATAGTTAACAACTAACTAATAAATAATGAACGGACTGTTATCGAATGATGGGACGATTAATTCAGAAGGAATAATGTAGTAGTATCAATGTCATTGCGGAAACAAATGAGCATCTGAATGATTTCAAGTTAATACACGAATGATGGAAAAAAAATGAGAGAGTAATTCTTCTAGCGGTTTTGGGTTCTCAACCTACCACGATCTGAAAAAATGGGAATGATATTGGAATCTATTCAAAAGTAGAAGGGTAGATTTCCAATCTACCCCAAAAAGTTGCTGCGTTCAATTAGTCAGCAACTTTTCGTATACCTATCTCAAATTTGCCTAAAAAAAAATACAAGAACTAATATTTATCAAAATACATTTCATTGACGTTTTGGAAACCAAATCCACTTCGGTTTTCAAACCTTTCACAAATATTTTGGTTTATTTTAGTTTTGATGTTCGATTTTAGTAAATGTTGAGAACCCAAGAAAGCTAGAAGAAATAATTTATCCACCACAAAATCGTGGCATTCAAACCGTACCAATAAGAAAGTACATTTGTCACTCATAATTGTCTTCATAGCTGCGCGTGAGTTGACGGTGATAAGGAAGCGATGATTCTGAAGGTCGATATGGCAACAAAAATACAAATATGGTAATCTTTTGCCACTAAAAATCAGCATGGAATATATAATAATAATATGAAAGCCAGGATCGATTTTTTAAATTTGAAACGGCTGGTATAATGGATATAATATTATACAACGCTCTTCGAGGCATAAGCCAGAGAAGTAGTTATTTTGTGCCAAGTGTCAGCCCAGAAACCTACTCTAGGTAGTTGAAACTGGTGTGTGAACATTTTTCAAAAGATAATTCGATTAATCACCGGTCTTCAAGTAAGCTCACCGACTATGTCGAATTTCATTTCAAAACCAATTAAATCATCTAGCTAATTGGAATTTTTCATCATCAGAAAGATAGCAGGGAATTTGAGGAAATAATTTTAAGTTGTTTTTTCGAAAACAAAAAACGCCTATGGAAGCAAAAGTTACGAACACTCAGTTGATAGGTACGTGTGAAAATGAAGAGTTTATGTTAAATAGCTACTCTCCTGCCTCTATGCGGCGACGGGTATTCAATCTCATAGAAGTCACTTTTTCTTGGTCAATTCGTGTACCAATCAGATAAATAACTTTCATAGGAAATTTCAACACAATGCAGCAAAAATGGAGAGGTGTTCGTGAAAAATCTTAGTCACCACGATAACATTCCATTCGAGCCGAGACAAGATTTCGTTCCTCTAAAATAAAATACTATTTCTTCAGCTCCTCACTCGAAAAATGATATGGAACGATTTCACTAGATACACCAAACATATCTGAATCATATGTTTCATTGCCATTTCGGTGGAATTCATTCAAACCGTGGTGTAATGAAATTTAAAAACCCGAATGTATTCAGTCGAGAAAGTTTTTTCCTGAGGCTTACAAACTTCAAAAATTTTCCTTCCATATTTTCGTTTATGCGAGAATTGTTTCTTTGGGGTTTATATCCGTTGATGGTTTTTCCTGGATTGTTCGACTTCCATTTTGAAGTCATTATCAATAACTGTTGGACAAATATAGGTCAATTTCGTCCTGGCTAGACACTCCCGTACGAAATAACCAAGCAAGACAAAGAATTGACTTCAATTGTCTGTTCTGCATCATACTGGTATTTAATGATAGTTCTCTCTCAATTTTTGTTCAGTAATTTTCTGGGTATGTAACCTACCGCAATCTGAAAAATAAAAATTAATATCTAAGTCTATAGAGGTGTAGGAGGGCAGATTTTTAATCTTCCCTGAAAAGTTGCTGGGTCTATTGAAAAACAGTTCTTTCTGGATAGAACAATTCCAATTAGTCAGCAACTTCTCGTATATCTCAAATTTTGCATATCAAAAAATAATAAGAACTAGTATATAAATGAAAATAGTCATCGTTAACGCTTCGGAAACATAATCCGTTTCCGTTCTCAAAACTTATACGCAAATTCCTGTTCAAATGCAAAAATCTCTTGTTGGCAATCTTCGTAATTGACATTCGTCAAATATTAATGCGAACGCGAACTCTCTTACGAGATGTTTGGTCCGTTATTATTGATCGATAATATCACTCACCGCTCTCTATGATATCCTGCTCATTCAGGTGGAATGTAGAATCAGATAATTTCACGGATCTTCTTTTATGATAGAATTGTTTCTTCAGGGTTATATAATTGGGCTTTTTGTTTTCCGAATCAACAAAAAACATATTGAACTTCGATGGAAGAAACATCAAAGAATTCCTTAACACTATCAGTAAGTTCGGTCAGTGAGATTTTACTACAAACTGCATTCTACTTTTACTTTCTTGTGTATACGTTTCCCATTGTGCAAGAAAAAGTGAGTTCTGTGATTCTATGTGAATCAGACGTCTGATGAATATTGCAGCATACAAATATCCCAGTATTACGCAACAATTATTCGCAATTTTTCCACTGCGACATCACCGAAGATGCTTGCCGTAGTTGCAATCGCAAGTTACGGTCCTCAAACTCCAAGACCAAGTCCATCAACCCTGTATATCACCGAAAATAATTCCTCCATTATCATGTTCATTTCATCAATATATATGTTTCAATATATGTTGATTTTTTCACCTATGGTTTTTTAAAGATATTCTGACCTGAAGAAAAATAAACCAGAGTCATAAGCAACGTAGACGTAGCGTAGATGGTTGATTGAGAATTCATCGGTTCGATCCCCTAATGGGGCAGACATTTACCTCTTGAAAATGTATCCATATCGGAAAATGAATGAATCTGCCGCGTTTCATAATGAACGGGTCCACTAATTACCTTCTTGCTCCTGTGGTGTGGCGTAGGGAGTTAATAATAAGGCCTACCTACTTCCTGAAGGCTTCGATCAGAGTCGAGCTCATTTGGAATGGAAAAACAATAAATAACATTCACCTCTACTCATAGTCAGTAAAGGAGTACTTTGAGTTATTCTATAGTACACGAAGCAATGGCGGATATTCATTTATTCTAATTTTTAGCTTTTCGTATTCTCTATAGCAAATAAAAAAATTGTGTGTAAAGATTATTTCGATACGTCAATTAGTTTCCGGGATATGGAATTGTAAACAAAGGGGCACGTCGGCGTCGTCCAACCAGCGCTAGCTGCAAATGACGTCATAAGTCAACACTCGGGCAGTACGTTGCGCGCTGTCTTAGGGTTCACGCTAATATTTGTTTCCAATGTCGAATCTAAATTGTGCCAAAATGTAAAAGCACTACCACCAGTGCGCTCGAAAAGCTTTTTTGTGGTTCCAACGGATATCCGATTGCAAACGAACTGTATAAAAGAACTGGAGAATTTGGATCATTTTGAAGCTGAAAGATCCGACTTACATTATTTGCAATAAGTGAATTTATTTGCAATATCTAGTAAGGAGGGTGAATACGTGATAGAAACATCACTATTTATCTATCGAACAGAACTTGAAAAGATTGGTAAGTTTCCTTCCATTTTGGGTAGATTATCTGATTGCCTTTTTTCGAAACTTCCATCCATGGTATCAAATATACAATATAAAAGTAACAGTAGTATAGTGCGAATACGGAGCAAAACAAAATGCAATGAATCCACTAGTACAAAGTACGTTAATACATTTGCAGACGAATAGGTTACCTGGTAAGTGGGCGGACAGAGTGTTGATCTATGACGTTACACAGAGGCTTAGCATTCACGCGGGTGTTTGAATTTTTTCTAGAATTTCAGATGTATGTAAAATTATTTTTGAATAAAACAAGGACCAGTGTATTTGTATAAATATATAAGTAGTTGATTTGCACCGATTTTGAAACCTCCCCCTTCCACATGAGTTTGCCGTGACATTGATGGCAAACGCGACAAGGTGACTTTGATGGTCCGTTTGACCATCACATGACCTTGACAACCAAATAATCTTGAATCACCTCAATGAAGTGTCACCTCGAAAGACCTTTGGTGTGTGTATGTGTGTGTTTGTGCTTGTGTGTGCACTGTCTACACTCTTGAGTATTGGTATGGTCTATAGTGTAGCCGCTGAAAAGATCGAATGATCACGTGAACGGCACGCACTCTTTGAATGTTCCTCTCCCCAATGTTACAAGTCCGATTTAGACCACTCAACAAAAACATCGCCCCAGCAGTGAATTCAACAGCATTACCCTGTCCTCCCATAAACTCTTGGGATACTTTTTCATAAGTGTTCATTATTACACCTTTTTCCTCTACAGTTGAATGTCTTTTTTTGATCTTTCTCTTGGAGGTGAAAACTTGTTTCCATCCATATTATTTAATTAACGTAACACACGTGAATACAAATACAAAGCACAAATGAGTACAGTACGGTGTAAACAGTTCTTCATTTATTTCAGTTTAGAAGGCGTGGCTACGCCGCGCAGGCTGATATAGATGCAGGCATTCACTGTTCACGCGTCCTTGAATTCTATCTTTTGAACAGCCCGACTATAGCTTGAGGTGCATTGCCCTTGATTACCATTGAAATTTGTGAATCGTCTCTGAGCTGGCTGCTATCGAACAACATCACAGTTAATATGTTTCGAATGACTTTCTGAAATGTCATATTGAGGAGAAACACATATTTTGGATACTCTCTGAAGTGAACATCATTGCCCTCGAGAAACCTTGAGCATTTTCAATAATGGACTTCGTTCGCCAATGTGTGTGCATGTGCAGATTGTTCAAACTCACAACCCTACCCTTTAACCAATTTCTATATAAGCTCAAAATCTATTTGGGTTCAGTTCAAATCATCGAAACGAGTATCAGTTATTCTTCGAAGTCCCACCACCAAGATTCCATCCACCCGAGAAGTGAATGTCGTCGTCATCATAGAGGTGAACATATTTTATATTTTGAAATTATACCTTCACTATACCACCAACATTAGCTAACAAAAAAGATTATAAAATTGAAAAAATGTTATTACTCTCCAAGTTACACTGATAGATGAAGAAAGTAATACTTCGTTCAAAGTATGGATTCCTAAACGTGTCACGAACCAATTCACACAAAATATCATTCAAAATAATAATTTATCACGAGCTAAAATGGTGATGACTTATTTGGGGCAGAGTGCTTCGAAATATGTTGGTGCCGAAACCAGCTCTTTGGTTGAGTTCAATTTGTTAGATTGAGAGCTTTATTGTTTTTTCTAGTCTCTGTCCCTCTTTATATGTACATGGTGGAAAGTACAATAGTTTGATAAAAAATATGTATCAGTTTTTCGCACTTCGAATACACCTCAAAGTGTCTCAGCATCATTTCCAAATTCATGAATCTTATTGTGGTTGTTTCAAGAAGTATTAATATGTGGATGCACATTCGAGTGAATGGTATCCGGAGGCATAAAAATAGGGTTCTATTATGGAACAGCTGTCTTGCGAATCAGCTGATTTGAGTTGGGACGCTTTACATGCTTCAAATTACAATAGTGATTCTGAAGAAGTGCAGAAAGTTTCGTAGCTCAGTGAAAAGTATGAACTTGATGTAGCGCTGTGTAATGGTTATTCTCATTGAAATATTGATTTGGATCACTTCTGTAAGCTCATAACTGAAGCTGACTTGAAACAATTCCTCTCTGGCATATACACTAACCTACCATCAACTATCATAGATAAATACCAGGTAATGTTGATTCGTGAATTTTTCCACTTCCGAACACACCTTTTTCGAACCCTAAGAGGCTAGCGATTAAGTGTTCTTGTCGGAGATTGATGTAATATTCTGATCGCAACTCACATTTGAGAGTTTTGTTGTTCGCTACTAAAAGGAATACTTCATCAATATTTATTTTTCAACACCATCTACAGATTGCGACTCTCTAGATCTGAAAGATCCTATTGATTCATTCGATCTCATAGGCCCTTGGCAGAATTTTGATAATGATAGGGGTGAATTAACCCTCATGGAATAGCTGATGACATTATTCCTCACATCCACATCAAATATTGAGTTATAGGAGTAGAAGCAGTGTGAACCCAGACCATAGCGACTTCCTGTATCCAATTCGATAGGGAGATGAAAGTTGGCACTCAACTCGCTCGAGTCCCCTGACAGTGTGCACGTGCGTAACATGAATGATGAAATTTGAGTATTTCACATCATTTTATTGCTGATTAGATAAGTGGTGGTGCTGAAGTAGTCGCCGTTTTTTGATGGAGATGGCGAATTCATATCTACTTCGTTATTTGCTGCTACATTCACTTCTTCCACTCTACAGGAGAAAAAAAATCGTTGGGGTGGGCCATCATTAACATCAGAATTACTGCTATCACCATCATTATCAAAGTACTGATACTTCAATACATCGATATCATTCTCATGATATGCGGGTAGCTTATCCCACACTGACGCAATTACATGAGCAGCACATTCCATTATTACTTCTTTCGGCATATCTGCAAGCTGGATGTTTGGTCGTGAGCTGCGTAATCTGGAATGGGCAATCACGTAATGGCTCATCCTCTTGATACTCACCCGATCCTGGAAAGGGGTAGTACTCATAGTGCGTTATAATGGAAAAACTTCAGAAACAAATGACCGCACCTAATACCCTGTTTGATTTCTGCTGACGCTCATAGTTTTAGAGGATTTCATCGACCGCTTTCGGGTCCTACAAAATAGTAAATCAATTCTCCGAAACTGTCGAAATGGCTTAGTATTGTTTGGGATTATCAATTATTCATCATCCTTATAAGTACGAGCAACTTCATTACATATGAGACACCACCCGATTAGACTATTTCGACCAATTTTTTCACTTCTTTGGCCATCTTCAATTCATCACTAACAGATTTGACTTGATAGGCTTTCGCTCCGGTACCGTAAAAACTGATGATCGCATCATTACGAAATTCATCTTTCATCTTTCCCAAAATTGACTCAGTTATAGGCATATCAAACTGATTACCAATCTTGTAATTGGATGTATCAAAATTGTACACATTATCCTTCATGAAATCATTGAAATTATCTGTAAAAATTGCTTGTTATAATAAATTTTACCTCTACCCATATGAATAACGACAGTGTTCTGACCAAATCGAGAGTGTGTTGGAATTGGGTCTAGCTATGAGGGCATTCGCACCAGTCGCATGCCTCACAGATTCCCAATGGGTCACGAGTCGTATGTCTTCCCCATTATCAACGTTTTCCGATGTTTTCCCAAAGACTGCATTTCTGGTTTTGAACCACGGGGATTGATTGAAGGAGAGGATTCTGTGTGTTCTCATCACTACCAAGCCATTTTTGATTGTCTGTTAGAAGGCCCTATAATAAACAATGTATTTTTTTGTCCTTCAGGTTGGGTATCAGTTTAGATATTTTGGAATTCGATCCTGGTGGAACGACACTTTCATGAAGTTTTTCAGGATAATGTACATCTACTTCCAAGGCGTAGCTTTTCGACCCTACATTAGGAACATTCATGATAACCAACTCAATATTTTCTTTTTCGGATAGCCATGAAAACCCGATAATGATTGCGGCATACTATGCCCGTAAAGATTGGTGGCATCCAAATAAGTAATAAATGATGAAGGCTCATTTGTATCATGATCAGGCAGAAAGCAGTAATTAGCGATATACTTTCTTTCAGTGCCCTGGCTGATACCACCTCGTTTTCTTTTCAGAAAAAGTTAATCATGTCAATATCTGTGAGCAATTCCACATCATAATCAAGCATAGTACCCAAAAAATGACCAGAAGAGTCCAATCGATATTTATCGAGACATATATAAGAATGTTATCAAATATGTCGCATGAAAGTATCACATCTGATTTCAAATACAAATCTGAATAGTCCCCTAATGTCACACAAAGTCTATGTCTCTCATTCAGTTGGTAATGAAAATCTGATTTCAATGGTAGCTCAGTAAAATCGAATTTGTCTATATCTTTCACAAAATTGTAAGGAAAAACGCCGTTTTGCCGCATCAGATGAAATTTTTCATAACCCAGAAATTACTTTCTTGTTTCACTACATTGCACATCTGACAAACTGTTATCCGACTGCTGCAATGACAATGACATGAATCTGAAGCTATCTATGAATCTGTTTTGAGAAATGATTCTTCACTCTACTTGACTTATCAGTTTTAGTGCCCATCAATAGATGTTTAGAGAAAGGAATATAATTTTTCTTTGTTTGGGCGATGATATCTACTTTATTTTTATTTGTGCACATCTCTTCTATGAACAAATGACAGTCATTCCCCACTTGGTAACTTGAAGCTCAAATTACATCGAGAATGTGCTGCACCGAATTTTTTTTCCTGTCGAGTGTCAATGATCTCTTACTCTTACATCGCCCACTCCGAAGTTTTTTCTCAAATACCGCACTCATCAGAAGTTGTGAGTTCAATCTCCTTCGAAACCGTTAATTGCTTCATAGGTATAATTCGATTAAAATATTTCTAATATATTGAGCTCAGGTCAGATTCCAGTCTAGTCACAAATACTTTGGCAGCATTCGCACCTCGATATAGTACAAATTTGGAGATTGGTTCATCAAAAGAGCAATGAATTCGGTGTGAGAATGAGTAAGGTTCATGAATGAACGATTTCTTTATGAAAAAGCGTGTAGATTCCGGTTCATTTGTATACTAAGAATGGAACTTCCAACTGCCTTTCGAAATTTTCAAATTTCAACATATTCTCAGTCACGGCTTTACTACATTTATCAATTTTCATTTATATTGTCGAAATAGTTGTAGAAATCAAATAACAATCGGTGATATTCAACGAATTCACGTGTCGCCCGAGCTCACCTCGCGGATAATATAACGGTTCGATGATTTAATATTTCAGCTGATTGTCTTCTAAAATAGTTTCCAACCATAAACATCGACTATTACTCGAATTCTCAAATTTTCGAATATCGCATATTTCATTGGGAAATCTATATCCTCAACAATGAGTACATCCCTAAATGCCAGATATGATCCTACTTCAGAAGTTCTGGTTTGGGCGGGTCGTAATGCTGATGTGACGGCCCAAGCAAAGCAATACTAATCTTCGTTCGTTACATTCGCAACAACCGTCTTCAAAGCTATGAATTCCCTAAAATTTGATGTAGGAGGAACCCCTGAGAGGGCTGAATTTGTTGATATTCAATTTGATGAACATAACTATCTCCAGAGACCAACTTGTGGAAAAATAAAATTGTAAATGTGAATCTTGAGATTTTATAGATTGCATATCTGAATCTCGTTTCTGAAAATCCAGAGCTTTTGCGTTCAATATATCAACGAATGTTCTATATACATATTCAATGTCATTGGACTGGTCAACAACTTGATTGAGACTGTTGAATGATTTCACTTCGGATAATATTTGAGTTTGGAGTATATACCTTCCAAACACCTCCATTTCAATTTAACAATGTTATGAACTTGCACCATACGATCAATCGAAGCTAATACATTCTGTTTCATTTCATTGAAAAATGATTGATAATCTGAATGTTGATTTTTACTTTCAACCCTGTTGCTTACGATTCTATGTTTGAAGACAATGATAATTACTTTCACACCTTCGGTGAAATATGTGCAAACATGTGTCTTGTGCTCCAGCGTTTTGAGGTGCGAGTTCATCCGATTTGCAGCCACCATTTTATCACACAAAGTGCACAATTGTGAGGCTGGGATCGATGGGATAGAGTCCACTCTAATTTTTCCGCACCATCATTCGACCTACAGGACTGCATCTGAGGACGATGCATATCATCTTTGCGACTGAATATTTCACTACAACCGCTACAAAAAAAAAATATTCCAGGACTATTCAGTACACCCGATACTCAACTTACCCTCATATGTGGGTAGCCCTTCTTTTATATCCAATCTTCGAGGAGGGGGAGAACCATCCGATTCCATCATTGATTGAAACACAATTGTTTTCAAGGAAACAAGGTCATTCAAGGGCAATGATATTAACTTCAGAGAGTTTCCACAATATGTATTTCTTCTCATAATGACACAAAGTAGTTCGATGTTAGAAAAATATTTACTGTGATGTTGTTCGATCGCAACCAGCTCAGAGACGATTTCAATGTCATTCGAGGGGAATGCAGCTCAAGCTAGACCATGCCAACACACAAGGGTATTCAAGGACAAATTTGCATGCGCTAGACGGTGCGCACACATATACTTACACACACACACCAAAGGTCACTCAAGATGGCGATTCATAGAGGTTATTCAACGTCATTTCGTTGTCGAGCTCATATGAAAGTCAAACGGATCATCAAAGTCACCTTGGCCAGTTCGCCTTCGATGTCACGGCAAGGTAAAGTGGAGAGGGGAGGTTTCAAAATCAACTACTTATAGACTCTACTATGACAAAGTTTCAAGCGAATTCGCAAACCCATTATCATTCTTCATTTCAAAGTTGTGGTTTTTATGAACACAGAAGTCTGGAATGATTTCGTAACGTAAATTGAATGATCATTAATTCTTCCCTTTTTCATTTTGGTCGTACAGATAGTCACAACCAGGCCTTCCCTGTTATCGATGAGGCACCCAGAAAGGTACTTGTTGTTGCTATACATTTTTCTGTTAATTGTTTTAAAATGTTCTAAATTGTTCGTTTTCGTTAACCAGCCGACGAACGTAAACCCTCAGAAGTCGAAACTTGTGCGAGCAATGAATCAACGAGGCCCTACCTTTTAACGTGCGATTACCCAACACGGTGAGATTACCCAGCATCGAATAATTCAGTAAATGACTGATATCACTCAGTTCATTGTTCAGAAATTAACACTATCATATTTCCGAATCATACATGGTCCTTGAACGAATCTCTTGCAATCAGAAAATATAACACTTTTCCTACTGGATGAACAATAAATCATTCCTAATGACTGTTTTTTCCAGATTGAAAAAAAGGAGGCAAGGTATTTACAAACGGAATGGTCTTATCCACCTGCTAATCCGAAAAACACTCCACAAGAAACTAATTTCGCGAGTCACACGCAACCACCAAATAATACAACATCTACATCATGGACATGGACTACTAAAAAAACTACTCCATGGATAAATTCCACAACTTCTAGTCCATCGACGAGGATTACAACTCCTACAACTCTCAGTCCAAATAGACCAACATCTACATCATGGACTACTAAAAAAACTACTCCATGGATAAATTCCACAACTTCCAGTCCATCGACGAGGATTACAACTCATACAACTCTCAGTCCAAATAGACCAACATCTACATCATGGACTACTACAGAAACTACTCCATGGATAAATTCAACAACTTCCAGTCCATCGAATAATAAGAATGTTAATTTCAGAATGAAGTAATTTCTGATGTTCTGTTTCTAAGCAATAATCTCTGTATAATTCAATGTTGCTCATTCGAACGATTATGTTTATTATGTTTGCAATTTTATTAATGTTTGAACTTCCAAGTTTTCAATTACAGTAGTTTCTCTTATTCGTGACTTGCTGCAGAGGCCTGTGACTCCTTAACCCTCAGCTCTTATCTTGAGAAAGTAAAGACTGTGGTTTTGTGGATAGAGGGATGATATTTATGGCGACGTTGTTGAAACTGTCGGACCCCATGTAGTTCTAGTTTGAAAAGGAATAACTAAGGGATTTGTTCGATGGGATAGTAATGGTTTCCAGGAATTGAGAAGCCTTTGTGAGTCGTCTCGTTTGTTGAGGCATTGAGGGAGTTTTTCAATTTCTATTGCTTCGTGAATTATTTTGGAGCGGAGTGTTTTGCTGTGGCAATGGTCTTCGTATTTTTGAAGTCATTTTTGTGTTCGGTTTCGTGGTGATGTTTGAATAGAGTCGAGGTCATGTCCGAATTACGTACTGCTGGTTCGTGCTCGTAGGACCTGTTTCATACTCGTTGGTTCGTCTGTCCTGTTGCATTGAAAACTCGTATTTTCCAGTATTATGGAAACACTCTGTTGGTATACCTATTCCTAAAAAAAGTCATCCCAAAGATTTCACAGATCTCAGAATCATAAGTATGCTTCCTACATTATCAAAAATTTTCGAAAAAAAACCTGTATTCACAGATATTTGAACATTTCACTTCAAACAAATTACTTCCTAATTGCCAGTGCGGTTTTAGACCAGGCAGAAATACTGAAACATTTTTGGCAACTGTAACCTCTGATATATTAACTGCTCATGATAAAGGTTTATCTAGTGCTTTGGTATTACTTGACTTTTCCAAGGCATTTGATACTATCAATCATGAGTTGCTGTGTGCAAAATTAAAATTTTATGTCTTCAATGATTCATCGGTGTTTTTGATATGGAATTACTTTCTGAGGAGTTCTCAAGTTATATCAGTAAATGGACTATACTCGTCTAAATTAGACATACATTCAGGTGTTCCGCAAGGGTTCATACTAGGCCCCTTGCTTTTTATTATGTACACTGCTGATATTTTGAATAATATAGAACACTGTAAAGTTCAAGCATTTGCAGATGATACACAAATGTATCTCGAATTTAGTACTGATAATTGGAAAATGGCCGAAGAAACTATAAATAATGAATTGAACAGAATTAAAACTTCCTCTGATTAACACAACTTGAAATTAAATTCTGAAAAATCGAAGGTCTTGTTTTTTGGCAATAAGAATAATAGAAACTTTTTAACAGACAATATGACAGTTCAAATTGATAATTCAACATTACTAATATGCAACTCAGCCAGAAATCTTGGCCTAGTGTTAGATACGGATATGCGTTTCTCTTGCCACATCAAAAGTATTATAGGCAAAGCATTTGCATCCTCAAAACTCATTTATAGTGCCCGCCATTTTCTTAGTATCAAAATGAGACGAACCTTATGTGAGTCAATGGTTTTGAGCCACTTCAATTATTGCGACTTCATCTACGGTCCATGCTTAACTAGAGTAGATCAGAACAGAATTCAGAAAGTGCAAAACAGCTGCTGTAGACTTATTTATTCAATCAGAAAGTTTGATCATATTTCTCATAAACTCAAAGAATGTAACTGGCTCAACATGGAAAGCAGGAGGCAACTTCATCTGGGTACTTTCACACATAAAATTCTTGAAGATCCTGACCCTCCTGCTCTGATAAGAGAATTCATTCCTAGATTCAAAATTCACTCAAGGAATGTTCGAAATAAGTCCACCCTGACCATGCCTCAGCATAGAACTGCGATGTTCCAGAAATCATTTGTATTCAATGCTATTCGTATGTACAACCAATTGCCTGATGAATTCAAAAAATTCAACATCAATAAATTCAAATATAAATTGAAAAATCATTTATTTGAAGCACAACGATAACGTCTTAACCTTTCAATCGTTTATCAATATCAATAATCATAATGTATGTACTCCTTCAATTTCTTCATTCCCCTCAGTTTAACAAAAATTGTATTTGTACAAAAAATCTAGCAAACGATGCCAACTGAATGTCCTATGTGACTCTACTGTATGTATTTATCATTTATACAAATTACTATTATTCATTCTCCTGGGCAATTGCCCGCTGTTGGTTGAGTAGAATAGCTCGAGCTAGACTTCGCCAACAGTCTCATTAAGCTGTAATGTTTTTTTTTTTCTATTGGCAATAAAAGACGTTTATTATTATTATTATTATTACTATGTATGTTCTCGGGCAGTTGTGGCAAGGCATTTTATATATTCCTTGTGATTCGTTGGGTATTATATGTTTAGGTGAGCGCAGGAAAGAGAATATTTAAATAATTGCTGTGAAAACTGTCTTGATGTCGTGTTTTGTCAGAATTCGGCTCACTTTATCAGTGACCCCCCGATTGGAAGGTTTCGGGCTATTTGACCTCTCGTCGTGTCCTTGTCTGGGATTTGGATCATGTGGATATACGCTTGATTAGTTTCTCGTCGACGACGGCTATTCTACTTGTTGTTTGTGTCAGCCTTGTTCGAGGAAGAATACTCTGAAAGAATATGAATTTCAGTTATGGAATTCATCCATTTCATGTTGATGAGGGCTATACCCTATACTGACGAGAGGCCAAATAGCCCAAAACCGGTCTGCAAGTGTGTCCCGTCCCAATAATAGAAAATTGATTCTGGCAGTTGTATCGCCAAGAGCATAGGTATATGCAGGAATTTCCCGTGACTAATGTCACATGATTTGATTTTATTATTTTTTCTCAAAGATATGGGCTCCACGTCCGTATGAATTCGAGTTCACCTATTGTTCATTTCAGCTTTGAGTAGTTTCGATACTTATAGTTTAGTTCGTTTGTCATTCAGTGGTGCTATCAGTGGTGTTCTGAATCTTATGAGCTAGTACGTGTGATACTACCGCTTTCTCTATTGTGGGTAGATAATTAAACTTTACATTTGTGTGCAATACCATACTGAATATTATCATCATCAATGATTTTAAAGCATAATGGAAATATAATCAAACTCGATTGTGAAATTTGTTCTTTTTCGAGAGTTGACTGTTTACATTACGAGTCGAAGTGAAATTTTATCATGTATAGTCCTGTTTCAAATATATTTTCATAAGAACTCGTATTCCAATGTATACTATTCACGTGAGAACCGTGGTGATTTCCCTTGGTTTAGAAGTTATCGCCCTTCATATTTGGGAAGACGAGCATATTACATATTTTTGCACTATGAAACCAGCTAAGCACTTTAAACTCGTCTCATTCACATTTTCCATCTGCTTCGATCTATTTTCTGACAAATATTACATTTCACATGGAAATATCTCCATTTTGAAGTTTCCTGTCTCTCTGGTTAGGAAATTGAAAGTGTATAGTCAACAAAGCAATCGGTAAATTATACTTTATGATTTGAGCAGTCAACAAAATGATTGAAATGTAATGTAATATTTCAAGGGCCATCATCACCAAGATCTGGTCACCGTAACCTCATAGGGTTTTTTTGTTCTAAGTTTTTGGCGGGTACGCCGCGTCGGCTGAACAGTCTGCAATAGCACGCACAGAAGACTTTGTTGATAGGGAGAGCAAGCAGTTTATTGACTGAGAGGTGTTTCCTCGACGAGTACTCCAGTCATTATATACATTTGGAAATGCAAATGAATCGAGAAAGCCAAATTTCAGATATTATGTTGGAAGGGTCAGGAAAAGCTTGAGTTCAAATTGTCGACCAAAATAACCTTGTGGGTTTTCCGTCATCTTGAAAAAGGGTTAAATTTATGGTGTTTCCATCATTACTCGGTTCCCCGTTGAGATACGAAAATTTGTATTGAATACTTCTTTGTTGCTTTTTGCACGATCTACAATTAAGGTTCTATACATTTTTCACGTATCGATCATCGTTATCGAGATATCGATGATAAAAACCATAATTGGGGAGAAAAAATAGTTTTTCGCTATTTTTTTTTTTCTCGTGAAAGATATCGAGAAATGTTCGAAATGAAACTTGTAGAGCATGTCCAGACCTACAGATTCGTTTTTTTATTTTTTATTTCCGACAAAAGTTACGACCTCTAGCGCGCCACAAATTCGGCCTCAGCGCGCCCGACGCTGCAATGTGCGTCTCGCCATAGAGCGACCGTTAGAGTTAGAGAACTGAATACCAAATTTTGTTCAAATTAAGTCCCTCTTCCTTTCTGTTGAAATTATCCTTGTGCTTATGTATCTCAATCGCAAAAACATTTGGTATCCAGTTCTAAGAACAGCTAAGACGAAACCAAATAGAACCAGGGAATCGGACGACCAACAGAACGCTGGCGGACCGAAAAATAAAAACGAGTCAATTCCAGATTTGCAATCAGCCTTAGTAAACTCACATAGAGGAGTTCAAGTAAGACCACGCTGCTTAAGATGGCTGCCGCAGATGTAGCCGAAAGCTCCGGAAGTCAAAATTCCACCACACGGCCCCCAAGCCCGAAAAACCAGAGATGTATTAACACCGGCCGTGAAAGCCTACATTCTTTCATAAGACGAATTATCTTTCACTACTCCCACCAACGGAAAACGCAGTTTTCCGGACATATTTTCAAGTACAAACGTGGCTCGGAATTTTCAAAGATCTTCAGGAATGGAATTGGCGATAGAGTAATTACGGGCTTGAACCAATTTGCAAACAGCCGCACCCGCTCCACCCGAACTTTTAAAATCCATTTCATGCAACTTTAAAGGAAAATGTTGAGCTGCTTGTGGGTGCAGGAAAGCAGGAATTAGTTGCTCCGTTATTTGGCTTCACTGTAGTGGACAGACGTGCGACAATGTCGCCAGAGTCGATATTTTATTCAACGACGACAACGATGACAATTCTTTGACCGTCACAGCATCATTTCCTGCGATTGACGAAGTTTCACGACTCGAAGAGTCTACCAAGGAGAAGTTTGAACAGCCAGGACCATCAAAACGCCGAAAAACGGGTGAAAAAAATGACTGCCTGTAATTATTATTTTTGCTGCATAACAATTATTTGATAAATAAATTTCATGTATTTGATATATAATTTGGCTGGTTTATTAATTTATTTTGTATTGCAATAATTCCATGAACAACCATTCATCCATTTTGACGTGTGGATAGAACCGTGCGAGCGGCTAAATGAAAACCGGACACAGTCTTACTGATTTTGTGGCGCGCTAGAGGTCGTAACTTTTGTCGGAAATAAAAAAACGAATTTGTAGGTGGACACGCTCTACAAGTTTAATTTCGAACATTTCTTGATATCTTTCATGAGAAAAATGAAAATAGCGAAAAACCATTTGTTCTCCCCAAATTTATGGTTGTTTTCAGCGATATCTCGATAGCGATGATCGATACGTAAAAAATGTATGGAACCTTGATTGTAGATCGTGCAAAAAGCAACAGAAAAATATTCAATAAAAATTTTCGTATCTCAACAGGAAACCGAGTAATGATGAAAAAACTGAATTTAACCCTTTTTCAAGATGGCGGAAAATCCACAAGGTTTTTTTGGTCGACAATTCAAACTTAAGCATTTCTAGCCCCCCCCCCCCTCCCAACATAATATCTACAATTTGGCTTTCTCGGTTCATTTGCATTTCTAACCCGATTTTTCCGACGTAATGACTGGAGTAGAGTTCTAGCAGCAAAATGATGCTTGTTGTTTGTCGATGATCGCCAAAGCCCTGATCGTGCTCGCAATGAATACTCATCTAGGACGGTTCAAAATAGTCACCTACACAATTATTGTAGATATATTCGAGACGAACCCTTGACACCTCAACAGTCCAACTATTTCGAAATGTTCCTGGACTGTTTTTGTTGTGAACCCGAACACACCCTAAGTTAACGCAATCCCCTCTTTCGCCCCGTGCCGGTATGCGCCCCCCCCCCGCTGATCTCTAACGAATGCTGTCCATTACGTATGACGCAATACTTTCGAGGAAAAGCGCTCACGTCAACGAATACACATATGTAGTGAGCGACTCGTACAACTTGAGTTTCACACGCCTCACCTAACCCATTAATCATTTGAGAATAAGAATGCGGCATCCTTTGACAAAGAAAATGAGTCAGTCGCCTTCAACGTAAACAAGTCTGCGATAAACACTTGCAGCAACAAACCTGTCGTTAGCCGTCATTGAATAGCGGGCATGGGCGGAGGATTAGCGGAGGTATTTGTTCCCGCCCCCGGCAACGTTTGCCGGACCCCTCTAGAACCACATAGGCGTACCCGCCAAACTATTAGTTCCCAAAAACCCGATGGGGTTACGGTGACCGGATCTCGGTCATGATGGCCGCTTTGACATAATCCTAATGAAAGGAATTTGAGTATGTGACATTCGGCCAGTATTCTAGAAAATGATGTCGGTTGGCGCTAGGTCAGCGTCCGAGATTAAATGTATAACCAGACGACCGGTTAGCTGACTATGAATTTTTCAGATAATTTGGACGACTGTTGTAACTCTTCGTTGCAGGAGCCATCTGAACTGAATTAATGGAAAACGACATGGAGCCCATTATCATAGTAGGCATGTGTCGCCACTTCTACCCCAAACTTTTATAGGTATGAGTCCCAACAGCAGTGCTCAGGTAGGCGTCTTAAATATAGTCTAACGCCCTTCGTGGTATTATCCAGGGGGAAGTTGTTTTCTGATAGGTGTTAGTCCGTCAACATACTGTGTAGTTAAGTTAAGACTGACCTGAACAAATTGTTCAATTAGAATATCTGATTCAAAACCAGTTTTCAAGCATGCCCATTGGCTATGTGTGGAATTCGTTTCCGTGTACTAGGATTTGGGCCATGTGAATATGCTGTTGGTTGGTATCTCGTCTACGGGATGACGACGGCTATTTTGCGTTTGTATCAGCCTTGTTCGAGGAAAGATACTCTGAAGAAATATGATTTCTAATTATGGGATTCACCGACTTTTAGTTGATGATAGCACCACCTTGGCCTGACGAGAAGCCAACTAGTCCGAAACCAGTCTGCAAGTGTACCCCGTCCCAATAATTGAGAATTAATACCGATAGTTGTATCAGCCAAGAGCATACGGAAGAGTTCCTTCTGGGAGGAATCCTGCACTAACACCTGTCAGATATAATCCAACGTATTATACAGGGGAGTAGTTGTTTTCTGATAGGTGTCAATCTACTGTGTAGGTAAGTTGAGGCTGTCCTGAACAAATTGTTCATTTGGAATATTCAATTCGAAGCCAGTCTTCACACATGCCCATTGACTTTGTATGGAACATATTAGATTCAATTCAACGGTCTATCTGCCCTTTGGATTTCTTGTTTGAATCATTAAACAAATTTGGAGAGTTCAGGAATTCGTTTCCTCTCGTGGAAAGCTCAATATATTTCGAATATATTTCTGTGTGGGTATCATATTTTCTAAATTATCACTCTGAATAGGATGAGCCTTAGATCACATTTAGAACCACTTACAAACTGAAAATATTGGAGTACATTATCTCTTTGTTCACATCGCCATCTCAATATTTTAGGCAACTTGAACTTATTTTTGAAAGTGTTTTGCAGCGGCGGCTCATCAGAGAGGGCAAGGAAGGCTTAACCTCCCCATAAAATTTGAGGCTATTCATTATCCATCGCAATAAATTAAAAGATATTGACAAATAATTATGATTATTTTTTTCTAAAAATGCTTGGGTACCATTACTTCACCATTAATTTTTAATATAAATACATAATATGCCCGAAAAAACACTATCCCTCACTACGTAGTACGTACCACACTGTATCCTGTACCAACAAACCTCAAACGCACCGCCCAGCAACGAATAACGAAGAAACCATCAACTAGAAATAACAAATGTCATACGTTGCAAGGGAGCCAAGCCTCCAACCGCTTTAAAAAGCACAAGCTCCGTGAGACCGATCCAGCCAGCGACATACGTCCCGATTTGTAATTTTAGTTGCAGAAATTATAGCGTTAGAGGAGCCTAGCCTGCAGTCGGTCTTCGTTTGTATACGACTGGAGGGCTTTTCTGTGTGTATATGTAGCTCGATATGTAGTCTTTATGACTTTAGCCTCCCCTGTTTTCCAATGCACGAGCCGCCACTGGTGTGTTGTGTCATTAGAGTGACCCTATGCACCCAGTAGAAGAGTTGAAGGATATGCCAAGTCTTCTAACTCCTCCTAATAGCTGCTAACACTGAATTGTCGAACGCAGAACTATTTGATCAAGGAAGAGGGTAGGGCCATAAGAGAGAAAATATAAGAGAAAAACAAAAAGCTGATCGCAAACTCAACGAAACCTCTGAGCGAATTTCTACCATCGAGCTCAAAGTGGGTAATCTGGAATGTAAAGTTCTTGTGAATGAGAGATATTATTCTAAAAGCGATATAATTATATATATACTAGATATACCACAACATTAGTTTCCTTTGGAGTCTACTATAGACAAAGTTAAAAATGTCATCGAAGTTCAAATCAATCCCACATATATAAATATATGACAGCGCCATAAATAGAGAAAAAGCTGCGTATCACAACTATGTATTGGGTAAAAAAACGATAGGGCCCCTTGAAAAACTCCCAGATCCCTCGAAGTCCGTCGAGATAAACACTCTTCTTCTATTCGTCCTTATCTGAGCAATCTGAAAACTTTGAATGAATATTTTATCAATATTCCTATCCTGCATAAGACTGATGTGCAAATTACTCCAATCGAGAAATACAAAATACATCAAATCATACATCCGATTTCATCTCAAATACTTTTGACTCTGGTACAGTGATGAAGTTCTTGAATAAGATCAAAAGTGATACATTGGGCTGTGATAAAATCTCCATTCCAATGCTTCATCTCGTTGTACAATTTCTAATTGAACACATTATACATTTTCAATAAAGCAAACAGTTCAAGAATATTTACTACACAATGGAAACACGCTAGAATTATACCATTAGCAGAATGTAACGATCCCACAGAATTATCTGACATCAGACCTGTAAGTTTCTCTTTAAGGCCTTTGGAATGATTCTCAAAGAACAGGTTACTTACCTTCGTCAACAATAAAAAATCATTGGGTGATATTCAATCAGGTTTTCGTCCACACTATAGTACCCACCACAGCCTTAAGTATCATTACTAATGATATTCCTGAACCCTGTTATAATGAATATCTCACTTGTCTTATTTTGCTGGACTTCAGCAAAGCGTTTCATACCCACGATTCGTCCGTATTATGCACGAAGCTGAGATATTTCGGGTTCACTGAAAACGCAGTAGCTCTTACGCGAAGTTATCGAATGAATCACAAAATCTAATACTTGATGCGGAACAAACCTCTCCCCTTATTAAAAAATTTGATATACCACAAGGCTCTGTTCTTGGTCCTATTTTATTTTGCATTATATATTTGTGATTTCCATATGTATATCGAATTCAATAAAATTCACCATCACGGTAACGATACTAAATTGTACTATTGTACAGTTCGTTCAGTTCAAATAACTTCCGAAGAAAATATCAACAGAGACCTTCAGTTGTTGTTTGACGTGTCTTCAACTGCAAAAAGTCAATGGTCATGCTCTCCGGGCCTAGAAACAGAAATAATGATGTTCGTGATTATCTTCTCATACGAATTAACGACAACAGCATTCCCTTCGTTAATGACAGTAAAAACTTAGGTTTGTGGTTGGACGTCAACATGCGGTTCACGAAGTATGTTAGTCAACTTTGCAATGCGTCTTTCAATGTATTACGACACATAAATCCGAGTAGACACATATTATACAAAAAAGTCAAGTTAAATATCTGCGAACTCCTCATAGTCTCCAGATTGTCCTATTATGACTACATCTACCAGCCTTACAACAAACCGACGTTACAAGAATTCAAAATAGTTGCATCAGATTCTCTTACAGGATCCCTAGGTGCGACCATATTAGTTCATGCTTCAATGACTCTGGTTGGCTGAAACTTAAAGCTATGAGAGAAATGCACCTACTCACCTTCACCCATAAAATTATGTCCTCAGGGTGTCCTACTCATCTACGTAAGAAACTTGTTCCACTATCTTCATCTAATAAAAACATCCTTTTTATTCCTAGACATACCACGGCACTTTATACACGCAGTTTTTCCTATGATGCAGCTGAATTATATAATAGTTTTTCCACCGATTTCAAAGAGTTAACTGTGAGAAATTTCAAGAAACGATTGAAGGCTCTGTTTCGCGCAAGGCAAGAAGGGATATTATGAACTTGTCTCGATTTTTCTCTAACATTGTTTGGAAAACAATGAATGGAACTATAAATATCTTTCACTGGAATTGTACCTACCCAGGTACATCAGTTCCTACAGTATCAAATCACAAAATTTTAAAGACGAACGACTTTGCTACTTTTGTACCGTGTGGGGTACACACACAACGTTCAACTTGTACGACTAGCGCACTCTAGGTTCGTTGTTAGAAGTTATGAATTAAATCATGTGTTGTCATGTCATGGCCTGTAGCGAGTGTGTGTAACTATTCTCACGCTTTGCTCTGTTTTTCTCGGTAAGTATAAATACTACATTTTGATTTTGTAATAGAATTCTGTCAGTTACTGAAAGTTTCTCGTAAGCCCTAAAAAATATGTTTCATAAAGCATGTACCTGCACAACGACAAATGCACTTTGAACAAAAATAGTTTATTGTAGAATTTCGTTTAGGTAATATTCAGAATTGGTGAATACTTCCTTTGTTTCAGAAAATGTCATTCCGAAACCGAAAGGCTCTCACAGAAAAGGAATTATTGCGGTATTTGGAGAATGATAATTTATCAGATATAGCCATTTTATCTGAAGATAATTTGGGTTGGGATCAATCGGAAAGTCATGCTGACTTTATGGATGGAGAAGGACCTGTTGATGATCCTATCTCACCAAAAAAGAAGATATTGTGTGGATGGCTTATGCACAATATCAAACCAGATTTGTCAAATGTCATAATGGAAATAACTCAACTGAACCTGTAATTGACTTGCCTAGCCCAGTGGATTTTTTCACAAGCTACATCCCGAATAGTGTATTCGAAAAAATGGTAGATATGACGAATCTGTATGCTATTTAGCAAAATATAGCAACATTTGCCCCAACAAATGTTGAGGAGGTGAGGACATTTATTGGAATGCATATAATTATGGGAAATTTGCAGTTTCCCAGAATTGAAATGTATTGGAGCAATGCATATGGAATTCCGATTATAAAAGATAGTATGGTTTTGAAACGATTTTATAAACTTAGACGTACTCTCCATTTGGTTGATGTTACTAAAAGAGAAGCTACCAATACAGATAGGCTGTGGAAAGTGCGATGTATATACAATGCCCTACGAAAAAGATGTCAGGAACTGCCGTTGAAATGCAAACTCTGCGTCGATGAACAAATTATCCCTTTCAAAGGCCGGTTGAATATCAAAGAATATATCAAAAACAAACGTGAGAAGTGTGGAGTGGAACTTTATGTGTTGGCTGGAGAGAGTGATATGATTTATGATTTTATCATTTACCAAGAATCAACCACAGAAATGAACCCACTTTATATGCACTATGGCGCATCAGCTGCTACAGTTATGCAGCTTTCTGATCGAATTACCGAACCTAACCACGACTTAATTTTTTGACAACTACTTTAGTTCTTATAACTTGTTTCAGTACCTCTAGTCAAGATCAATATATGCAGTGGGAACAATCAGGTGGATTCGTTTTCGTCCCCAAAATTTGCCAAATGATAAGGATATGAGAAGGAAAGGGAGAGGAACTTCTGCTGAATGCATCAGTAGGGATGGCATAGTAATTACGAAGTGGTACGACAATAAATCGGTCATTTCGCCCACAAATTTTGTTGGGATTGGAGAGCAAGATCTCTGTAGGAGATGGGATAAAACTAAAAAGGAATATGTCGAAGTGCCTAGGCCAGAAGCAGTAAGGAGATACAACAGCAGTATGAGGGGTGTGGACAAACAGGATTTTTGTTGAGTATCTACCGCTCTTACTTTCGATCAAGAAAATGGACAATAAGGCTCATTTTCCACGCCATAGATCTGGCATTAGCCAACTCATGGTTGGAATATAAAAATGAAGCTTCAAATTTGGGTCTTCCACAACAAAAGATCATAGATTTACTAGCCTTCCGTCAGAGTGTAGCTGAACATCTCATACTTACTAGAAAACCCCCCAACAGGGGCAGGCCTTCCACGGAAGCTTCCAATGACGATCTTGAAAACAGATCTCAAAAAAACAGATATGAGTATGGACCTCTCAACTATTCTAGATATGATGGATGTGAACATATTGCGGAATATGATACGAATAAATATAACTCAAGATGTAAATTGAAGGGGTGTAGGAAAGAACACATGTTTACTGTAATTAGTGCCAAGTGCATATATGTTTGCTGAAACACAGAAACTGTTTCAAAAAATTTCATACTCGATAGTTTCTCAATTTCCAACTAGTCTGTACAATAAGAACTTTTTTTCAATAAAAAGAGTATTTTTTAGCTGAGATGCTTGAACTGGATTTGTCGCTCTGGAGTTACATGTCCTGAAAACTGATGGGAGGGGGTAATTGTTTTTTTTTTCAACTGAAACATGATTGTTGATTCTTTATTGAATGGGTGAATCTATTAAAATAATTTTACAGCATATTTTTGGACAAGTGCCAGTGAAAGGGATTATTATTATCTCGGAATACTCAATTTAACGTTTAGAGCAACGTATATTTCGCTTTTTATACTCTGTAAATTAATAAACACTATAGGGTCCATTTGGACCTCAGCATTGTTTATTTATTTATTTGATTTTGATTTTAACCAAACAGGCCAAAAATGGCCTTATTACATGGTATCTGATGAGTTGAGGTCGGGTTGAAAAGAAGCTCTTTGGCTGAACCTCGCCTATTCATGATTTACTGTCTAATTTTAAGTATTCATGTATTTTATATAATCATAATTATCATCATTTCTATCAAGATAATGTTCGAAGATCATTAATTTGAGGTGATTTTCTTGTAGTTTTTTAGTTTTCAACCCAATAAGTCTTTATTTTTTGAGATTATTAAGTTAGCAGCCTCAGAAAATATGAAGAAAACACTATCAAAACATTTTTTCGTTTTTTGACTTATGAAAGAGACTGCAGGAGAATAATTTGAGATTCCGAGTTATAATTCAGAATATTAGGATTTCAAGATGAAATTCCTAATTTTGACTAGAATTTCTGACTTACAATTCGATATCAAGGTACAGCTCAAAAATTAAAAAAATTCACTAATAACTTTAATTTCAAGTATGATTTCCAGAAAATTTCTTATGCAGCAAAACGGTATAAGAATGTATTTTCGATAGAAAATTGAGTTATATCAAGATCGACATAATATATTTGAAATACAGAATGAAGTGAATGGAAAACACGACTATCATTGAATTCTACCTCAAAAGTCGAAAGTGTCGAATCATACTGAAATATTACAATGTAATGATCACCCTTTATGGAATTGTACTAGTACTATGAGATATGAAGTGAAGTTGTTCATAACAGAAAGGAGTGTATATCGGGTAATCTGTAAAAAATTTGCAGCGGTGAATTTGGGTGACAAATACTTCACCCTGTCGATAGCAGTTCGGACTCTTCTGTTCTGTACTGATCCTCTAGGAAACTTTCTCTCTAAGTTCATGCAGAAGGTGATGAGTTCTTGCGGTTCTCTCGTGGCTGAGTCAATGCAGAATATCATGATGACAATCATCACAATGTGAGACTGAAAGGAAACCCAGTATAAATGTGATTGAAAAGATGAACTGACAAATTATGGTGATAGCTGTACATTTGATTTGTCGATCATTTGCTGATGGAAACTTTTTCGATTATTCTACGGTAGCGTAAAGCAGGACTGACACGTTCAATATTATCAAAACGATATTCTTCATGGAATATGTGGTAAAAAACTTGTGCTTGGCAAGACTCAATATTTCTGATAAATGAAGTTCTGCGGTCAGTGATGATAGCTCTAATGATGTTACTACTAAAAAAAAATCTGTTAATCAGTTTCATTTTGGTCAAGAATTGGCAATGGAGGAGGCATAGAACAGTGTGGACAGAATGTTCGTAGAATTGACGTAATAATCAAGAATGTGGAAATCAGTAGAAAAAAAGTTTAGGTACATGTAAAAAGTATTGTTCTGTTGATAATACTCACTGATGAGTATGTTACAGCTGCAATCGTATACATCTTCCAATCAAGTTTCTTGTCTTCGCTCGAATCACCAAAGCCATTGAAAATGGGTATGCATATAGTTCCAAGCGTCCTCAAATTCAAGTCAAAAATCATGAGTAGAAGATTCCAACCAAATAATTTGTTTACTAGCTCCATCATTCGATCCATGATCAAGTAGAGCTTGACAACTTTATGTATTCTTCTCATGATGTTTTCAACATTGGTATCGGTTCTTATCAATAAGTGATTAATATCTTCATATTTATGTTTGATGCAGATGAATAGGTTACATAGAATATTGACCTGTAGGAGTTGCGAATAATTCACAAATGCAGTTACCCAGAGATAATGGAAATGAGTGTTGAAGTCTCGGCCGGCGAATCTTAGAACCACGTAGGCCCCACCAAAATAAATCAGAGTACACATCAAAAAGATGAAGTTTCCATTAGAAAAGACGGACATGTCGGTCAACTTTTTGGTATTGAGATTTCCAGGAGCCTCTAAATTCCGGAAATTCACGATCACTTCTTTCCAATAGTTTTCACTTGTCGAAGTAGATCCCAATGTCGACACTAAGAACGAAATAATAGTAGTTATACATATTGCCATATTGAGGTAGGTGGAAAAGGAGTATCTCTTGCTGAATATAGTGTCTGCGTTGTTATACATGGAATAAGATAAATACGAATAAGCCACAAATATGATTACTATCATAAAGAATTTGAAGAATTTAGTCTTCTTTTGCTGCGAGAACAATGGATGCTTGAAGTTGTGGTATGGAAAAATGCAAAAAAATGCACCCAGTTTTGTCAATGGCTCGAGACACAAAATAGTTTTTCTGCTGTATCTGAGTCTCATTGTGTTTTTCAGGAAAGACTGTTTCGAAAATGATATTATTTCGATTCCATCGATAACTACCTGGAATATGATTTATGACTTGGTTCTACTAGACGGCTTCACATTCGGGAAAATTATAGATATAATACATCACAATCAAGGTATCCATTTGTATTGTAAGATAAATATTTCAGAAATGTCCATAGTTTCCAGATTGCTGTGGTATTAACCTTTTGTCATTAAGCCGGTCAATTGTGAGCAATACTGTTCAATATAAGCCAGTGAATTTCTAAAAAATTATGATATTTTTTATTGTTCTTGTATCTGTTAGGCATTCTTCTCAGCGCATTCCTCTACACAAGTGTATATTGAGAGAATATGTGAAACATTCAGCAAAACATCACAATAAAACCAACTTAGTTGATTTTTTCCATGTAAAAATTCTCATTAAAAGGAGTTACAACTCCTATTAATTTTATTGATGCCTACGAATGGTCATGTAGGCGATTATAATGGGTTCAAATTTTTTGGGATGCGTACTACAGCTCCAAGTGGTCTGCCATTAATGTTGAGTAGATTTGAACTTTTTTTTTGAAATCCAATGATTTATATTGCGACACTAATGGAAGAATACAACAATACAGAACAGGGATCTGATAAGCTGCAAGCAATCCAATTATTATAACAACTCATAGCTATTAATAAGTTTATGAATCGCAGTTGACCAATATCCCCCATGCCCACTAAGAGGAAAAATAAACTTGTGCAGAACATAATTGAATTGTGGAAATTAACATATCTCGATGACTTAAAATACGCTTATTCTTTGAAACATCAAAGGTGTGTACCTTGGCGTTCCCATGAAATTTCCTGGCCTCGTTGGATATGATTGTGTTGCCGCTTGTGAGTAATAACAATGTCTAAAAATTTCAATAAGAGTTTCGAAAATATAAGTCGTAGGAGGAGGCATGATTCATTGATAACCCGCAAAATCTTTTCCTGGAGAATGAGAATAATTCCATATGTCATATGACAGTGGGAGAGACCATACTAACTGGACCTAAAAGTGGTGATTTCGACTGAATTCTTCAGCCTGCGTATTAAAAATCTTACGCTAGATACTTTACGCTCCAATTTGGTCAGTGTGACTGGACCAGTTGAATGAACTGTCAATATGAGTACCGAGTAACTTAACAATTTCCCCTTCAGTGAGACTAGCATTTGACGACACAATCAGATGAGCCAGAGCATATTAGAAGAGAACCATATCTCATGCAATTTCAAGTTGATTTCGGAAGCCGTTATCCAATTATCCACGTTATTCTCACAATTGACAATCATCGTGTTTTCTGCATAGATAACACATTCATGATAGTACCAAATCATTACCAGAGAAGATGAAGAAAATGGGACCCAGGACGGAGCCTTCTCTCACACCATAAGCTATCTCTTTTGGAAACGAAGGAAGTTGAATTATCTCCGACAGGTGTCGGTAAAGGATTCTTCACAGAAGAAATTCATGCACATGATTTTGTAACAGTACGAGGTAGTTTCCAGCATCAACTCGAAGTCGATAGTTTTCCATAATTTAAAATCATTTTCCTGAAGAGAATCTATACTTCGAAAGAGGCTCAAGCTGAGAACGAGGAAAATAAGCTCTCATCACGCTATCCGTCAATAGACAAGGTTCTAACCGAAAGTATCTGAAGTGCCAAATTCCTCGTATTAGGAAATGTTGACTTCTCATAGTCAGTGTGCACACTTGGAGGCTGGCTATGAATCAAATCATCTGGATAAAGAATTTGTGCAGGCCAGTCTCAACTCACCTACACAATAGGTTGAAAGAACTAACACCTATTAGAGAACAACTCCCCCAGTGGCTGATACCCCGAAGGGAGTTGAATTATATTCGTTCGTATATAATATATCATTGAATCTCAAACACATGATTCAGCTTCCATTTCGCCATATTGGTAGGAAAGTAGTTTTTTTATCAAGTACACCAAAGATGTCGTCAATGATTTTCAGGAGACAACTGTGCTGGCCGAGTTGATTTCATTGACACCGTGGGCTTTGAAAAAAGTGAAATTTTCATTGCCAGGTACGGTGTTATATAAATATAAATTCAGAGTATCGGGATCAGGAGACATATCACTTTCAGATGAATTCTCAAAATAATCGTTAATATTGGAAGGAATGATCAAATCTGCAGGTAAGGTTTCACTCTATTCTTAGAGTTGATATTCAGGTTTTTCATTTCCTTTCAGAATACAATTCTTATAACAATCGAAGTAACCCTCTTGTTTTGTGCATTTGAAATCTGCAAGGGCCTTGTCTCTGAAGGAAATGATTTTTTTATAACATTGGTATTCCAGGGAGCCTAGGGTCGGATAATCTTCACAGTTCTCAGAGGGGCGTGAAGATCGAATAAATCAATAATAATGATTTGGTTGAATAAGTCAACTTTTTCATCGAAATATTAAGCACTAAAAATTTGTGAAAACTCAATGAGATCAATATCACGGGTGAAATGGATTAAGTCATATGTTTTAAAGTCACGAAATGTACCTATATAGAAATGGTTGAACATGTTCGGTAATAGGGCCAAGAGATCAGGAGACCATACAGTGATCTGACATATGAGAGTCAACGTCAACTCTAGTATTTTCAATAGATATTGATTCCCAGGAGATGATTAGATCGATGTTTTTCCACCCGTGGGACCCACGATTGATATATTGAAACATAGCCTCTGATCCGGAAAGTTCGATGAAAGCCACATTATAGTGCCAAGAGATCAGGAGACCATACAGTGATCTAATATAAGAGAGTTTGTCATCTATTTTGAAATGATGCTGAGTGGAGCAATCAGATGTGCGAGAAATGTCGAAGATAAAGCTTCTAGTGGTCGACATTCAAGGTTTTGATTTGAGTTGTGTGTTCTACCCCTGGGAAATTGTCGTAACTGATGGGGTGCAGACGAATTACTTTTTGCTGTAGTGCCCGGAGCTGTACAGTTCACAGTCTGCCAGTCCTTAAAAATACTCGACAGGTGGCGGTTGGAGTACAAGCCAAACTACCGCTCGTTAGTCCGCTATCAGCGGCCACCAGTTCACCTCCACCTGCTTTCATTTCACGGTCACCACCGCAAGTTCGTTCACCTCTGCCGCTCGCCAGCCAACCGCCAAAATCAGCAGAATTGTGCCGAGGAGACGAAAAGACCAGGCCCCAGACATTTCCAACAAGAGCTGTCACTATTACCGACCTCATTGAGTCGGTAATAGTGTCAATATCCCTGGCTGTGGTGCAAGCGCAATTTCTAGACCAATTACGTCGTCTGAGGACAACAAACTGTCCCACGGGAATCTGCCGCTTCCGTCTGTGGGCCTCAGACGGGACTAAGATGAAAATATGGCTGCCTTAGCGAGGAGAGGAAGAACGACACCTAACTGAATGGGCTTATAATTCATTTATTCAATTCATTCTTTTTATTATTTTCCTTTCATTTTCTCAAATTAACCTTCTGTTGATAGTATCAACTCATTATTTTCCTTTGACATCCTTTCCCCACTTCATTCATAATCTTTGTTGAGCGAATGGCTGTTCCAGGAACCCGAAAATGTATGTCCTCAATTTGGACTTGGAATCATCCTCGCCTCCTCCGGACTGGATAACCGCGGAACTGCTGGAAGAAATGAAAAGAGCCGACCAGGTGCTGGACGAACCCGTCTCAACCAAGGGCGGAGAATCCCCATCATATTTCCGATCCTATTTAGAAGGAATCGAGCTGAATGTAGCCGAACCCATTCCAGAAAGACGTGAGAACCTTTCGAGTGCGTCCTCAAAGAAAGCGGAAATATTGCAGCATCCCGTTACCTCTGCCCTTGGGAACGCTCCGTCTCCGCTTCAGCCGTTTTTTATAGCTAATTCCGAATAGGATCCTTTCAAGAACCTTTCCTGGATCTGAGATCCTCCATCTTAGGACACCATTACCGGATCTTGAGCCTCTACCATCACCGGAGTCTGAACAGCAGATGAGGCGTTATCTACCCGTAGATAGTAGGTCTCGGTTATTTGTTAACCTAAATATACCGTTCTTGCTGGAAACGTGAAGTGAACCCGCTCACTATTCCCGTTCCTCTGGATATCTCCTGGTCTATCCCACATGATAGCAATAGCCGCTCAACGAATATGCGATGACAGGCGTGGAGAGATAGGACGAGTGGAAAACCGCATGGAAGGGATACCGTTGATACACCAGAGAGCGCCGCTCAGTCGAGGCAGTTCGATTCCGAGACCAGTACCAGCAGCCAAGACAAAGAGTGGCCACTACTAGGAGACAGGGGACTGTTTCATGAAAGTACAAGTCTTGTAGCTACAGGAAAAACACAATGAAGGTACAGGTAAAAAATGAGTAAAAAACAATCATTCAGCATCGTGTTTCTTTGTATTTCTCTTTCAGCTACGAGACTTGTACTTTCATGAAACAGACCGCCGTTAACCGAAGGTAGAGTAAGTGAATTGTGAAAGTGTGTTTGCTGTCACCTCGAGTCGTCATTCGCGATATGCGTTGGGAGTGTTCCACTAGTTATTTCACAGTTTCGGGTCCTTTGTGGTTCATACCACTTGGGCTGGCTGTCTATTCCTTTCCTCTTCTTTCGGGTCCTTTGTGGTTCTCATCACTTGCTCTCTGTTCTCTTTCGAGTCGTTTGTGGTTCATACCACTTGGACTTAGTAACGTCAGTCCGCCGCTATCTCAAGCCGTCAATCGCATTAGGCGTTGAGAGTGTTCTACCCGTTACTTAACGGTTCCGGGTCCTTTGTTGTTCTTTTTACTTCGGCCTGCTGTCTTCCTCTTTTCATTTTCTTCGGGTCCTTTGTGGTTCGTACCACTTGGAGCTGTGTCTTTGTATTACGGGTTCTGTTTGGTTCTTATCACTTGGGCTCGCTACCTATATCATCGTGAATCATGGCCGTCGTGACGTACATGAGTTGAAGAAAACTAACTCGATTTGGCAGTTATAGTTGAGTGAATTCCGTAGAGCTTTTTCTTACCCATTCCCGGTGGTTAATTCCGCTTGTTTAATATTGCTTCACGTTACCGCTGCATGTCCCTGTTTCCGCTGCCCAAGCTCGACTCCGTAGAGCTGACACTTACCGCTTTGCATTACTAAATTCGTTGCCACCCCTTTCCCGCTTGTTCTAATTAGTGTGTACTTCACTCAGAGAGAAGTGAAGGTCATTTCCGTTAGTTAGAATATGTAATTAAGGGAAGCCGATCTATCATCATCTAGTATACAGATGTCAGTAGTGACTATTCCTATAAAATCAAATATCTCTATGCTAGGAATCACGATCAGTGATGATCTCATCAGAAAACCATGTGAGATCGATCGCTGAAGGTGCTTCCCAGAAGCTTGGATTTCTGTTTCGTGCGAAGAAGTACTTCACTTCTCGCCAGCTTCTAATAATCTACAAGCCTCAGATACGACCTGTCTTGGAATACAGTTCTCATGTGTGGAGTTCGACACCAATACATTTATTGAGGCATCTCGATTTTATTCAGAAAAAGGCTATCCGTCCTGGTTGTAATTCTTCGCTCACAGACTCGTTCACTTCATTGGAACATCGTAGAAGGGTCGGAGACTTGTCTCTCTCCTATAGATATTTTCATTTTTTTTTTTGAATTGTTATCAATTGTTCTACCCTTGGCAATATCTACACGGATGACTCGACGAGTACAGAATCCCCACCCCTTTGCTGTAAATTTGGAAACCTGTCGAACTTCTTTTGCTCAGGGATCTTTTTTCAATAGAACAGCTGAGCTTTGGAACTCCTTGCCGAAAGAGATTTTTCCTGAGGCTTACATCAAAAATTAAAAGTGAATATTAATTCTTATCTCCTGTCCCTTGATTCATGTGAATCTGCATATAAAAAAAGTATTTCATTTATTAGATCTAGAAATAATAGCAGCCAGTAAATAGGGTAGGAACCCAGCAAGGTCAAGTAAAATCTGATCTGGCCACTGTCTAGTTCACGCAGACCCCTAGCATACCGTTTCTGCACTGCAGCTGCCCGGAGTAGTGGTGCTTGGTGACACTATAAAGCACGAGCTGGCGCCCGAGTTATTGTCCGTACCGATAGAGGGCGCTAGATATTGGTTAACGCAAAAAATGGGATACGTTATAAATCAACCGTGTTCGTGATTATTTTTATTATTTTTGTGAATGAATTAAACGATTTTGAATGATATACACGTACCTCTCAACAGAGGATGTTTGTATTTTTTTTTATTTTGCTCCTTTCATAGTAGTTGTAATTTCTAATTTGGGATACGGAGAAAAAGAAAGCCAAAATATAATTCTTCAAGACTGGGATATTTCAAAGATGCGTATGGAAGCGATCAAGACTCAAGGGTTCGTCTTGAATAGGGGTGCTACGCTACCTCCTACGTTTTTATATTCCAACAAGTAGTAAAAATGGAAAGACTTAGTGCTCAGTAATTCTGAAAAGTGCTCTCGAGCAGTGCAGTATTCGTGGTCACTTTTCAGGATAACCAAGCACTAAGTAAAATTCTCGAGGCACTAAGCAGTGATTCAAAAAATTGTCCGGGAGCACATTGCGTATGAGCACAAAAGTGCTCTAAGAGCTTTCACGAGCACCAAGCACAATGCTCTAGGACAGCTCTGGCTTCAATATCGTGTGAGGGTGAGTTTGGAAAGTTTCGAAAGAGGTCGCGAAATTTATTTCCTACCTCGTATTCTTCTAAGTGAACGATTGCTCACTTTCCAACCTGAAAGTGGGTTAAAAACAAGCACACTCTCGAATGATCGTAAATAAAAACATTTTCGATTTTTTTTTGTTGATAAGAGGCAGTTCAGCAATTAGTACAATATAGCGCATTGTATATCTATAAGAGGCAAGGATGAGCCTAGGTCTGGAAATGTTTGAAAAAATTCAATATTTTCATTTATCATAAAGAACAATGGATTGAGTGATGTCTCGTCATATGTTTATTTCGATCGGGTGAAATACCGTTTTATACAGATTAGAATATTATCGACGCAGGATATGACAATTTGTTCGTGCATTCACCATCCACCAGATAATATTCGGAAAGATATGCTATTTTGAGTTTTGCAGTGGAAAAGATGGCATCAAAGTTACTACTGGTGATATGTGTTGGCATTTCAGCTTTGGTAAGTGATTTTTTTCATATTTCATGTTTCATATATCAATTTTCGTCAGCAGCTGAGGCAATTACTTTCTCTGATAGTAGCTTATGTACAAATCCCAATATTCAACATGAACATTTCCGGCTCTTTCTTCTCCAAACCAAAAAAAAAGGGGATGAATGAAAATGTAGCTCAAAACTCCGTTCTCTCCATAAAAATTATGGCGTTACCGAATATCATTCATCAAATGGCTCGACCAAGTGAGAAAGTTCCATAACTCACCTATATTCCCACATAATAACTCAACCTGTATGGGCTTATATAAAATATTATCCTGATGAGTGATTTATTTATTAAAACCACTCTCTTCTTTGTCTCATTTCTTCTTCTTTTGGTGAATTGGTCGAATGCGTATGAATGATATCCACACCCATCAACAGAGAGTGTTGAATTTTTTATATTTCACTCTTTTTCTGAATTCGAAGGAGAGAAAGCCAATAAATTGTGCCAATATCGGTTCCATGTTTGATTTGATATTCGAAAGATTCAAAGGACCCCGCACCAAATACATGGGAAAATGGCGTTCAGCCAATTTTGATAATTTTTTGGGATATTGTAGTACAAGTCACTAGAAGTTACACATGCAAGTTTAAATTAGTTTCTATGTCCGGTTTCGGATATATGAATTTTTGAAAATCATAAAAATTGCTTTTTTATCAAAACAGCAAGGTTCACTCATCCAAAAGTATTACTTTTTAGATGATAATTAACAAAATAGTAGCATTGCTGGTTAGAAAAAAGTCGAATAGCATGTCAGTCAGTCGGTCGTTGCGATTGAAGAAGCCACCTATTATACAGGGTGGTTCAAAAATAGCGACAATTTAGGATATTTTGCTAATCTTTATCAACGGTCCCATTAGTAAGACTGAGCATTTTTCATTAGCAAAATAACTTTTGGGATTCTTTTCTTCTGACAAGAAGATTTCCTCTAAAAGTTTCGACTTTTTTACAACACAGTAATTTTTTTTCAAATGTTTGTTTTTTATACTTCATGTTTTTAACAATAGCCATACAAAATAGCCTTTTTGAGTCAATTAATCCGCTTTGGAGCCAAAACTATTTGAGAAAGACTCACAGTAATTGCTCAATATGATCAGCTTCGAAAAGTTACGATCACAATTTATACGGGGGCTGTTTACAAATATTAGTTGAAATCGGTTTTATACGTAATAATTATGTTTGTTGATTATTTTTGAATGGATCTCCCAATTTGAATCATATTTTTCAGTTATACTTCCAAGTGAATTACCCTACACTCGGGTAAGTTTCATTCATTTCCTATGTCTGGTTTCTGAACTATAAATTAAAATTGATATTCTATAGAAGATATTATCCAATCTTATTTCTTGATGAAATAAATATGATCTTGCAGCGCAGAACAATCGCACCGTTAAAACCTAAAGACCATAAAATGTGGTACTCTTAAGGGTGTTTCCCATATTCGGCAAAACGCTTTTGCAAATTCTGAGAGAATCTCTGGACAGATTTCAATGAAACATGCACCAATCGATTTACAAAGTTATTCTCTTTCACGGAAAGTTACCGTCATTTTTCATAAAAATATAAAGTTCATCCCAAACTAATTGAAATTGGGAATTATTTTAGAGTTAGTCTACTTTCCGTAAAACTACATGGAAATACACCACCGCATGTGAAATATGTTAAAAGATGAAATAATACAAATACTGTGAAATGCAAAATTAAAAATACTAAAAAATTGCCAGAACGTGGCGCCATCATATCAGTGCGACTTGTATGCATAATAACATTATGAATCTATTGGTGCATGTTTCATTGAGATCGGTCCAGAGATGCTCTCAACATTTGCAACAGCGTTTTGCCGAACATGGTGAACACTCTTAACGGCGTGGCTATTGACACGTTGGTATGCGGTTTTCCGCCTGTTTCGCGAAAATTCAGTATAAATATATTTACGCTTCGTAACGATTCCAGGAATATCTACCAATAGTAATCATTATGCCTTCCCGCAGAAGCCAATAAGGTATCATTGTATTTCCTGTGTCGTTTTGTGTTAACGAATTTTTTTCAAGAGAGTAAAAAACTACGCAGGTATTCGAAGTGAAGTTTTTGAATAGTAGGTATGTACCGAAAAGCGTCATGAGTGATACGAATTTCACTTCTTCAATGATTTCTGTAACTGAGATACATATTTTCATCATGGATAGCCATGACCATAAAACAAGCCACTATTTGACATTACTAAGTAGTTAGTTGAAGGCAAAAAAGCATTGTTTACAAAGTATTTCAACAGAGAGATTCAACAACGGAGATCAACAAACGGATTGTTAAATAATGTGGATGATTTTGAATTTAAACGTCAGCTTGCAATGAGTAGGAGGGAAAATCTCAACCATCCTCCACTGGAATTTACTGATGATTGTCGTATTTGCCGGAATTGTAATCGACTTATAATCATTGAAATTCAGGTGAACAATTTTCATAAACTGTATTCAGGTTGTGTGTACTTGCGCCTACCCAGCTGATATCTCAGGCAGTTTTGCGATGTTTTTTGAAATTCCAAGCAGACAGCAAACACGCAGTTTTCATCTAATCTTTTTCATCGAATGGAAGTTCGGATTTCGTTTTTTCCTCTATTTATTATCGTATAGAATAGAATAGAATTTTAATCATCACTCGAAACTTTTACAATAGAATTGTACAAGCTTATCGGACTAGTCACATAGGAAACAAAGGGTCTAACCCAGTATACATGAGTATGAAAAAAGATCTAAAATACAACAATTTGAACAAACAGATTAAAAAATTTAAGTTGCTAAAAATTCGTCAACTGAATAAAATGCCTTATTTACAAGAAATCTAAAGAGAACCACTTTCAAGTGTCTATGATTGTCAATTTCTCCAAATATACTGAGAACTTCATTATAGCATATAATCCTCTGATATTCATGTGAACTTTGACCTATTGAAAGTCTAGAAAAAGGTTGTTTGAAATGATCCCTGTGTCGAGTGCCATACTGGTGGATGTCACTATTTCTTAAGGTATTGCCGTTTTTCCTAAAATCGTCAACCAATAAAAAAATATATAATGAGGGGAGTGTGAGGATTTCCAAGTCAATAAATAGTTGCTTGCAATGAGAGGTCTGGCGGGCACCGACCATACACCTTATTATTCTTTTTTGCATGACAAATGCTTTGTCAATATAAGAGGATGAGCCCAAAAATATTAGTCCATATGATAAAATAGATTGTACCAAACCATAATATGCCAGTTTTAAGACTGTTAAGGTAACCGTTGATTTCAGTTGTCTCACTAGAAAACAAGTAGTACTCAATTTACCCCTTATGTATTCAATGTGAGATTTCCAGCTCATTTTTTTATCAATTTTGAGCCCAAGCAATTTGAAGGAATCTGTTTCTTCAATTGACTTATGATTTATTTTAATAAGTAAGCTGTAATCCTCTGTTATGTTTTTTGGTAGAAATGTCATATAAAATGTTTTGTTAATATTTATTTTCAGTCCATTATTTACACAATACTCATGGAATTCTGAGGTGCTTTGATTGGCTTTTAAAGCAAGTGCATCGCTGGTGCTTTCATGTAAACCAAATGTTGTGTCATCTGCATAGTTGACTATTATGTCAGCTGATTTGCAGGAGTATTGCAAATCATTTAGAAAAATTATAAAGAGTACTGGACCCAAGATTGAGCCCTGGGGCACACCTACCATCACATTTCTTTCTTCGGATTTCACATCCTCTATTACCACAATTTGCTTTCTGTTAGTTAAATAAGATTTTATGCAATCATTTGCAACACCTCTAATGCCAATTCGATTCAGTTTTTCAATCAGTGTATGATGGTCAACATAGTATCGAATGCACGGCTCAAGTCAAAAAATAGTGCTAAGGGGGGCTTTCTGTTATTCAAAACGTTATATATATATATATATATATATATATATATATATATATATATATATATATATATGATGTCAAAGTACTAATTGCTGTATTAGTTGACTTTGCCTTTCTGAAACCAAACTGACATGGATTTAATAAACCGAATGATTCGAGGTAAGCTAACATTCTGTTATTGAAACTTGTTTCTATAACCTTTGCTTTTTGGCTCTGTAAGCATATATTTCTATAATTACAAATTTCATTTCTGGAACCTTTGTTTTTGAAAATTGGTAATGATTTAGAAACTTTCAATTCATTTGGATACTGTCCTTCTTTGAAGGATTCATTAATGACGTGTGACAGTGGTGAGCAAATAAGATGTGCCACAGAGCGCAATATCCCTCCAGGAATTTCATCTAATCCTGCAGCTGGTTTGTGTGAGGATTTTTTCAGTATTATTTCTATTTCATATGGAGTGGTAGGTGTAAGAAACATTGTTTTCGTTGAGTATGGCTCGAAAGTTAAGTTTTCATACATTGGTTTTGGACAATCAAAGTTTATGAAAAATTCATTAAAACCATTTGCTATATTAGGAAGACCAGATAATTCTGTTCCATCAGTTTTAAGAAGTTTATCTGGGATTTCATGACCTTTTTTCCCTCTCATTTCACCAATCATTCTCCAACTCTCTTTATTGATATTTGAAGAGTTTGAAATTCTATTATTATTATGAGATTGTTTTGTTTCTTCTAGTAATTTTTTATATAATAATTTGAGTTCCCTATACTTCCGATGTATTATTGCATTATTTGTAGTTTTCCTTAATTTAGACATTTGGCAGAGTGTTTCATGAAGTTCTTTAACCTCCGGAGAGTACCATTTTTTATGTTTATTACGTACCTTAAATGTTCTCTTTGGAAATGATTTGTCGAAATGATGAAGGAATGTATCGTAAAATTTATGAAAGCCCTGGTTGAAAGATTTTGTCACATACAAATTTGTCCAATCTTCATTTTCAAGGGAGCTCTTGAAATCTTCTATATTATTATCAGAAAAAATTCTCTTTTTTATATATTGACAATCACCAACACTTGATTCTGTGTCTGTAGCTAAATGACAGATTTGGTAAGTATGATCAGATAAGTAGGTGTCCACAACTGATACATCATCCACGGTTAGGTTTGTGAAAACAACATCAATCAATGTGCTTGACTGGGCAATACGTGTTGGTTGAGTAATTACATTATCCATTCCAAATTCCTTAAATAAATTCGTGACATCACGGCTATAACAGTTATGAATCATCATGTTAACATTTATGTCACCACATAATACATAATAATATTTACTGTCATAGCACTCACACATAAGTTGGTACAGACGGTCAATAAACATGTTGAAATCACCTTGCGGTGATCTGTAAATAGTTATTATGAAAAGTTTAATATTTCTCAAATAATCTAGAACTGTCACTGCAGCCTCAAAATGCTTTTCTATATCGTATCAATATAAAACAGTAGTTGTCTGATGGTCTGTTCCGCATCACGCGAAAACTACTGGGCCGATTTTGGTCCATATTTCACGTATTTTTTATATCCTAAATCAGCGTTAAAAATCAGGTATCATTTGACGTTGATGCAATGTGCATATTATTCACAAGGATGAGTTGGAGAACAAATCATATATATTAAAAAAGATCTCAATCACTACATTCATATTATGGCTAGGTGTTTATATTATTCTCCGAAGCAAATAAAAAAATGTACGTAAAAGCAATTTCAATTCAAACTTCAATTTTTTCTCGAACGGAGTTTGAAATAAAAAAACTAATATAAGCTTTTTATTCGAAATATATAGTAAGATATACTTGGATTTTTTTTGTGACTCCTATCATATGCTTTGTTCGAATCAATTTTTGCGAATATCACACTAGAATTCCTTGTAGCGGAATTTGGCAATCCCCACGATATTTCTGTGATTGATATCTCAGACTTTAAGTTATGTCGGTGAGACTTCTGTGGACTGCTTTGATACTAGCTGGGTAGTTATCACGCGTAAATAAGCATACAGGATATACCAAAAGTGGTCTTCTAGGAAAAATTGCATAAAAAAAACTTTTGCAATATTCTGTGAAATTGCATTTACACAAAGAAAAAATACCCAATTCTGTTTTCTCCTAGCTACAGGGTGATTTGCTATTTGATCCATTCGTATTTTAAATATTGAAGCATTTTAATCATTGTATACAAATGCAATTTTGTCTACAGGTTCTACAAGAAGACCCTAATTGTCCAAGGCTGGACGTCCTTAAGCAAAGAACAACTAGGTCGTGTGTGATTTGTTATGATGTGCTCAATACCCGCAGAATAACTACTAATTTTATAGTCAATATCTTCATTGAAAGAAATATATACGTCCCGAGCCATCATCGCGTCTGTGATAGACTGAAGATGGACTTTTATTGCCAGCTCTTTTACCAGGTTTGGAGTTTGTTAATAGAGCCTATCGAATACCTGGAACTTAATTAACCGATTTGCTTCAAGCTTTCAGAGAAACAATCAAAGAACATAGATCTGGCTACTCAAAGCCACAAGATTTTACCAACGAAGACTTTATACAAGCAACTTCAATTACGAAGGAGCAGTTTGAAATTCTCTATCAACATTGCGATCCTGTGCCCAGAGAAAGAGAAAATTCTGTTAGACATGTTGCTACCAAAGACTTACTAACTTTTCTATGTAAACTAAGACAAGGTTTACCTGATGAATTTCTTAAAGTGATATTTAATTATTCTTCTCGTCAGGCAGTGAGCATGGCAATTCAAACAACACGAAAATCATTATTACGGCGTTTCGTGCCAGAAAATATAGGGCTTGGATCTATACCCCGCGAAAATTTTATTAGAGATCATGTTACTCCTTTTGCAAATGAGCTTTATAATCCCAATCCAAATGACCCCAAAGCTATTATTAATATTGATGCGACTTACAGTTTTGTACAAAAAAGTCAAAACTTTCGAACGTTAAGACAGACATATTAAATCAAGGGCTGAATCAGTGGCTACAAGAGGGCGATATTGTGATATGTGACCGCGGCTACAGAAATTCTGTACCAGCTTTAGAGAACTTGGGTGTTACATGTCAAATTCCTGCCTTTATGCAGCCTGGTGAATCCCAATTATCAACCCAGGATGCAAATAATTCTGGGCTCATAACTAAGAGTAGATGGGTGACGGAAACTCGAAATGGTCATATGAAACTCATTTTTAAATTCTTCGAGGGACAAATTCAAATGCAACATGGGGAATATTGGGGAATTCTATAAAATTGCAGGTGCTATTATAAATAGGTTCAAGGGACAAATCTACATGCGAGATGCTGATATAGAATTAACTCGAACAATGCGAGCTCGAGCTAATCTAGACAACGTTCTCAAAACTAGAGTAGAAAATAACAATTTGCATCGTATTCGTGGAAGGTGGGTCCGTTTAACAGAAAATCATCTGCCAGATTTTCCTATCCTTCGAATGGAAAATCTGAGAGACATAACAATGGGAGTATACCAAATAGGTCTTGCTCCTTCATATATTCAAGACAACTTTGAATTGGAAGGAGCAAACCTATTTGAAATCAATGTACGGAATGCCGAACCTGGACTATTGCATTGTAGAATTGCATCCCGGTTCAGGAACGCCGTCAAACATCAACTCTGGATAGCGTATAATTGGGAATTGAACACGAACGTGAACGAACGGGACAACGAACGTATACTGGGATACTGCACATGCAAAAGTGGGGCCAGGACTGTAGGTTCTTGTTCCCATGTTTGCAGTGTACTTTGGTGGTTAAGTTACGCTCGTCAACAGGAAAACATTAAATATCCCAGTCAAATGCTCCTCAGGGATATACGTGATGCAAGAAACAGACCAATTAATAATGATGATATTTAGCTGGTTCTTGCATCACTTTTTTCCTCCTGGTATTATATGCCCTGTTGTAGTTTATTAATAGCCCTTATAAATATTTGTACTTATTCTTTTAATTGAAATAAATAATTGAATAAATAAATACATATAATTACACATGTAGTTTATGAGAATCTGTTATTTCTGTAGAATGTTCTTCAGTTGAAAATAACAGTAGTTCATTAGCTGTTAATCTTGTGTTGACAAAACACTATAGGCTTCTACGGAAAGGGTTCATGATAAATATTAATAGCTATTCACGGAATCTTGACGAGGTGTAAAGAACGATTTATATGGATCTGGACACCGAATTTTCATCAAGAAAAAGATAGATAGATATCGATAGATGATAGATAGATAGATTTATTCAGACACCATTTTCACATACATTTTTTCATATTACTCTTGATCATATTCTTTGAATTCCTGCACCAATTTTGGGGAGGATCGCCTAAGCAAATGCTTGTGTTGCGATTCTATCCCGAAGACCAGTGCAGTATCTGAATATTGAATTAATATAATATAAAAACGTGACAAACAGATGAGAAGACAACAATAAGTATATTTTTTCAGATTTTCTTCATTGAATTATTTGATATATAGCTACTAGTTTATTGAAATTTTCATCAACAAATGATTTCAATTCAATTTTTTGTTTTTTTTTATTCTTCATTTCCTTCAAAACTGGTGGAAGTTGATTAACTAGTTTTGGACCAAAGTATGAAATAAATCTTTGAGTTTGTGATGTTTTACAGAAAGGAACATGCATTGCTCTCTCGGACCTAGTTCGAGTATTATAATTGTGTGTCACGAACGCAACAGGATGTTTAATCATCCATAGCAAACAATGATATGTGTACAACTTTTTTATGTCAAATAGACCTGTTTCTTTATAAAGAAGGTCAGTTGAAAATCTCCTGTCCTTTTTGAACATTATTTTGATAAGAGTGTTTTGAGTAACCTCTAAGTTGTTTGAGTGAGTTCTATTCAGACCACCCCATACAATTATGCAGTATCGTAAAATTGATTCGGCTAGTGCATCATAGGCCATAAATTTTAATTTTTTATTCAGTATGCATCGGAGCTGGTAAAATTTGTATACTAGTTTCCGGAGTCTTTTTACTAAGAATTGAATGTGTTCATCCCAGCGTATATGTTGGTCCACCATCACTCCTAAATATTTCACAGAATAGACTTTTTTTATTTTAGGGCATGAGCAGTTGCGTGGGTCCCTACAAACACTAGAAGAGTGAATAAAAATGTTTTCCCTCGTCGGCTGATCTCTACTAGTTGATGAAAAAGTAATAAATTTTGTTTTTTCAACATTGAGGCTCAGAAGACTAGCGTTCAGCCATGAGTGGATAATTCTCATCCCTCTTTCGGCTTTTGAAAACGTAATATCCCATGTGTCGCCCGAAAAAACTACGGCTGTGTCATCAGCAAAGGAGACAAAATTTCCTTCGATATTTTAAATGTTATATAGACTATTAATATATATGAGAAATAAAATTGGACCCATGACTGTACCCTGGGGGACGCCTATGTTGATTGGCAATGGCCGACTATAAGCATCTTTTATCCTAACTTTCTGCATACGACCAGACAGATAATCAGTTAGTAGTTTCAAAGGTACACCTCTGATGCCCACACTTTCCACTCGTTTTAACAAAATATTGTGATCAACCGTGTCGAATGCCTTCGCTAAGTCCAGGAACACAGTGAGACACTTTTTGTTTTCATTGATTTCACTAATTACATTGTTGACAAGACAAAAAACTGCGTTTTCAGTCGACATGTTTTCCCTGAAACCGAACTGGAAAGGTGATAAAAGTTTATGAATTTTTAAAAAAATTACAATCCTGTTTTTTAAACATTTCTCCAATAATTTAGCGAAGTTATTTATAACTGATATGGGTCTGTAGTTTGTGGTTGAATGCCTGCTTCCAGCTTTGAAGATCGGAGTCACAACTGATTCCTTCACACTATCAGGAATTGATCCTTTCAAAAAACATTGGTTGAAAATATGAGATAACGGATCGAGGAAATACATATGGAATTTTTTTATCAAATATACAGATATCCCATCAAAGCCAGGAGATGTGTTATTTTTCATTTCCGATATCAATGATATCAATTCTGTATTTGTGACAGGATGAAGAAATAGTGATTCACGGATTTTTTCATCCTGCTCATTCATTTGAGATGATTTATCAATTTTTTTAGACATTTCAATACCAACATTGGTAAAATATTCATTGAAATAGTTTGCTTTCACTGTATCATCAACAATTTTCATCCCATCGTTATCAATAATTTCGTACTTCATTCCACTGTCATCTTCTGTTTTTCTATTAGTTATATCGTTTATTTGCTGCCATATTTTTTTCGTATTGCCTTTTGCTTCTTCAATTTTGTTTTTGTAGTAATCGTTTTTCGTTTGTTTCAAGAGTTTGTTTAGAGAATTTCGATATTTTTTATATTCCGTTTTCTGTTCAGTGGTTTTTGATTTCAATAGATCTTTTTTCATAGAGTCACGTGTTCTAATTGAATTCAATAGGCATTGGGTCATCCAAGGTTTCAGTTTAGTATTATGGTTATTTTTGTTGTTTTTTTTGGACTGGGTGCTTTTTTTGATAGCCTCCATAATTTTTACGAGAAACGTATTGTAACTCAATTGTGGATCAGTGATATGTAGAACCTCTTCCCATTTTTCGTCTGAAAATATTTTATGAAGTTTATTATAATTGATGAATGTATTTTCTTTTGATTTTTCTTTATTGCTATTATGGATCGTATTGTTAGATTGTTTTTTTATAGATAATAAGAGCATGAAGTGGTCGGTTAGATCAGTGGTAAATATGAATGTATTGAAGATGTTTTTTTCGCGTATGTTTTCATTTGTAGTTTTTATGAATATATGATCGATTAGGCTAGATGTTGTTTCTGTTATACGAGTCGGCTTATTGATGTATGAAAAAAATCCATGTTCTGCCAGCATGCAAATATAGTTGTTGACGGTTGTGTCACCGGTGTTCATTATATTAATGTTGATATCTCCCACGAGTATGGTTACATCTGCTTTGCTCATTGACGTCGGGTAGTTTTCAAGTTCTGAGAGAAAGTTTTCCAAATTAATGAACGGTGGGCGATAACATGCTGAAAGAATATAAGACTTATTGTTTAGACTGTATGAAAACTCAATGATTTTTGTATCGCTGAAATGCTTGATAGATGTTGTATATGCTAAACTTTTTTTTATGTAGACAACCACTCCATCATTTTGATTGTAGTGGGAGTCGTTATACAATATATCAAAATTTGGTGTGCTGAAATTTTCTACATCTCTCACTTCCCACGTTTCCGAGAGAGCAATTATGTCTACATTTTCCACATTGAATGAGTCCAGGTATAAGAAAAATTCGTCGAAGTTTTTTTGAAGGCTTCTGATATTTAGATGAATTATATTGAAGAATTGCTCACCATTAAAATGCTGCACGTTTGTTGATATGTTTTCATAAACTATTGTTGTCCTATCCTCGTGGCTGTCTAATTCCTCAAGAAAGTCTAACATTAGAAAAAATTAATACTAAATGAACACTTTTTGTTTCTCAGATATATAAATTATTTTTGGAAAAAAAAAAACGAAATATTTGGTGTATTCTTGATGAATGATATTCGTACATGTTATGAGTTGCCCCAAGAATCTCAAGTTTTACTTCAAAGAGAAGATTGAATATTCAAGTCAGAATGACAAAGTATTTTTTTTCAGGTTGCATATTAAATTTCTGTCGAGAGATCATTTTTGAAGTCGATAATGTTCTGTTTGCTGAATATTTTCTTTTTGGTTCCATTGATGTTCGCATAGATTTGACCATTTAGAGTCCACACGTTCTGTTTGCATTTTTCGTTTCGGACAGTAGTAGCTGTCTGCTTTTTATCAAGTCTTCAGTGATTACTATATGTTTCCCTTTGAGTTTTTTTACATTTTTCATTACTGATGACTTTTTCTCGTGGTTTTGTAGCTTCACAATGATTGGCCTAGGTTTACTCTGAGAGTCTTGTTGTAGTCTCCCGATTCTATACGTTGTTTTTATACTATCTTCATGGAGATCCACATTTAGATTCGTTTTTATTGTTTGGATAACTTCATTTTTCAGGTCTTCTTCAGCTTCCTCCTTCACCCCATATATGCATATGTTATTGATTCTTTCCTGTTGCTGTAAGGATTCTACTGTGGATTCTAGACATTTTATCTTATCATCCATTGTTTTTACACTCCCTTCGAGTTTGTTTATTTTTTTATCGATCCTATCAGTTATCGTTTTTGTTAGATGGTTGACGATTTCTTCACTCGCGAACAATTCGCGTATGGTTTCCTTAATCAGACTTTGTAATTCTACCTTATTTTGTCTCGTTAGACTCATAACGTTCACTTTTTTCAATTTGTATTAACTTGACCGAACTTTCGAGACACTTTTAAGAATTTTTTTCGCAGCAGAACCGATAAAATTCACCTTATTTGCCGGAGCTGATTCAAACACGTCTACTCAGTACGTGACATGGAGAATGAATTGTTTAAAAAAAAAAAAAACCTGAACCTGAATAAGATTGGATAATATCTTCTATAAAATATCAATTTTAATTTATAGTTCAAAAACCAGACATAGGAAATGGATGAAACTTACCCGAGTGTAGGGTAATTCACTTGGAAGTATAACTGAAAAATATGATTCAAATTGGGAGATCCATTCAAAAATGATTAACAAACATAATTATTACGTATAAAACCGATTTCAACTAATATTTGTAAACAGCCCCCGTATAAATTGTGATCGTAACTTTTCGAAGCTGATCATATTGAGCAATTACTGTGAGTCTTTCTCAAATAGTTTTGGCTCCAAAGCGGATTAATTGACTCAAAAAGGCTATTTTGTATGGCTATTGTTAAAAACATGAAGTATAAAAAACAAACATTTGAAAAAAAATTACTGTGTTGTAAAAAAGTCGAAACTTTTAGAGGAAATCTTCTTGTCAGAAGAAAAGAATCCCAATAGGTATTTTGCTAATGAAAAATGCTCAGTCTCACTAATGGGACCGTTGATAAAGATTAGCAAAATATCCTAAATTGTCGCTATTTTTGAACCACCCTGTATAATAGGTGGCTTCTTCTATCGCAACGACCGAATGACTGACATTCTATTCGACTTTTTTCTAACCAACAATGCTACTATTTTGTTACTTATCATCTAAAAAGTAATACTTTTGGATGAGTGAACCTTGCTATGTTTTGATAAAAAAGCAATTTTTATGATTTTCAAAAATTCATATATCCGAAACCGGACATAGAAACTAATTTAAACTTGCATGTGTAACTTCTAGTGACTTGTACTACAATATCCCAAAAAATTATCAAAATTGGCTGAACGCCATTTTCCCATGTATTTGGTGCGGGGTCCTTTTTCACGTTTGGAAAAAAACAGTAAATGTTCTGAAAACTTCTCTTTCGCTTGCATACTTGCATACATATCAAATTTCCACATTCATATTTACTCAGAACATCGTTTTTGCTTTCTATAGAGAAAGAGTCATTGATTAATTTCCACATTACACATCCGCCAGAATAGAAGCCCATTAACAGATGTATGTTACATCGTGGAAAAAGAGCCAGTGAAGTTACATTTTTTGGAATACTATTGATTCCTCTTTCGAAGTGCTTCAGGCTCATGAAAAATATATATACATTGAAATCTCGCGAATAATTTATTGACAATATATCTCCTTGCTTAACAACCAATCAGTCTATTTCAAATTTTGAAATTCAGCCAATAGAATCCGAATTACAGTGAAAATATAGCTTGTCGCTGTATTTTCACGGTGATTAACCTGCTTAGTTTTTGTTTTACTAGCTGTCAAGTGAAAATAATGATTTAAATTATAAACGTCAAATCTAAGATGTCTATATACTGGTGTTTCTAATGTTGCGATATTGTTTCAGACAAACCTGTGGACAAGGCGTTCTAGTTCATCAGTGGCCATGAGGGGCGCTGGTAATCAAAAATTTCTATTTATTTTCGTGATCACTCGATCCATGGAACACGCTGTTGCCAATTCTGATGTTTTTGTTGAAGGATAGAGAATTTATCGGGACTGGATATGCGAGGTTATTGAAAACACCAAAACGCGGCAAATTTGTGTTTAACTTTATGCGTTATTTATTCCATGTAGTTTGAAAATAATTTCTCAGTTGGAATAAATTTGCATTCTGTTTCTACTGATCTGGACCAGAATTCGCAACGACATGGCCACTTGGTAACACAGGACAGTCATCTCCAGAGTGCCGGTACCTGGCGGATTTTTTGCAGTACTATTACGCCTACATCATCAAATTTTTCATCAAGTTGGCCATATCGGTCGTCTGATTTGCTGACAATCTTTTATATGGAGTGAAAACACCAGTATATAGCCACCTTAGTCAAATCTATGTGTTTTGATTAGTTATATTTCTTAATCAATATGAGCGATCGTTGGGGACAAATGGCGATTGGTATCATAGATGAAGCAGTGGAAAAGTGTATTCCCTTGAATACGGCCAGAAATAAAGAATCAATTACCAGGCAATTTAACAATTTCTGCTCAAACAGGGGTTATATTGTCGTTCTAAATATAATTCGTGGTATGATTAATAACCTATAATTTTTTGGAATATCAAATCATTGGCAATCCCAATGCAAGAAAATACAACTCGTCCTGCGGACTCGTTGTATTTTCAGCTTTGGGATTGCAATTCATTAATATTCCAAAAAATTATCGGTAATAATCATACCACTTATTATATTACCCCTGACAATAATAATGATGCAATGAATTACAACTATTCGGACGAAGTTGTCCTTGAAATATTGAAATTGGCAGACAATAACAAACTATAGTGTAGCCGCTGAAAAGATAAAATGATCACGTTATTCAATTAACGTAACACACGTAAATACAAAGCACAAATGAGTACAGTACAGTGTAAACAGTTCTTCATTTATTTTAGTTTAGATGGCGTGGCATCGTACGCCGCGCAGGCTATATACAGATGCTGTTCACGTGTCCGTGAATTCTATCTTTTGCACGGCCGGACTATAGTGAAATCTATACCTGTGTTTGTGAAAAAAACTGTGGTTTCTGTTTGTTTTCTAATGAAACATTTACTGATAACTGACGTTTTTCACAGCCAAGTTTCTGGGACTCTCATAAGGTTTTATCACTGGCAAGCATGTTTTCATAAGAAAACGAGTGTCTTGGTATTGAGACTTACACAGTTCCGATATTGTATAGAGAACTCATGATTCACAGTGAATATTGAGCTGCTGGATGTGTGCTGAAGTTTTCTTCTCCATTGATGGTTCCCCATCATTACGGCCAATGTTGACAATTTCTTCGCCATTTCGACTTCATCATGATTCGGAAATGTTGCCCTCCCAGACCTCAGACTATTTGAGAAAATTTTTTCCTTTTTCGAAGCAGCGATTAGATCGATATTGTTATTTTCGTGAATTTTTTTTATCATTTCCGTTAATCAAAATTTGGAATGGGTGTTTTCTTCAGGTATGCCATGAATTACATTATCATTTTGTATTCATTACGAACAATTCCTGTAGAATATCTTTTTTCTTGACCTCATCAACCGTTTCCATGAAATCGGGAACTTGATATTAGAGCCGCCTTTGTTACTTTTCAGAAACCTTATCATGACATGTGCCAGATTTATATCCATATCAGTTTTTTCCATACACCAAACCTATCCGATTTTTGACATGACCATAATAAGAGAGTATTTTATACGTTTTTCCAATGGAGTCTTTGTTCTAGGCCGATATTAATGGAGGCAGAAGATATCAGATGGTCGAAAGGAATTATTATCCACCACGTATATCAACAAAAGCATCAAGCTTTCCATGGAAGGACATTAATCCTACAGCTTCTTGGCCATGGCCGACTACAACTACCCCAACTTCTACACCATGGACGAAAGCATTCACATTTACTGCTAGAACATCCACAGTAACTCCTAAACCATGGACAAGTACATCCACCACAACTCCCAGACCATGGACAAGCACATCCACCACAACTTCCAGACCTTGGACGACTACAACACTCAAACCGCTAATGGATCTTTTCAACATCAAAGTAAATCTATTTTTCATACAGAATAACACAAATGTTAATTTCAGACTTGATTGAAAACAGTCAGTACATCGCCATCTTCTTTTTAAAGGGCAATTCTCATAGTTACGTAGAATAAAACTTTTATTTTCTTGTTTTCTTGTTGTTCGGTTCAAATCAATGCGATCAGTTCAATGAGGTAATGAACCTCAGGAAGTGATTCGAAATGAAAATCAAGTAGTTTTGTGGCTGTACCCCAGATTTTCGGAAGAGTATACAGATATAATTGAAAAAGGAAACATGAAGTCGTCTCCACAACATATTTAATTCCTAAAGGAACTATGTCCTAGTTAAGACATGTTTCGAACATATATATGTTCATCTTCAGTTAAGTACAAGAAGGCTGAAATAAAGTTAACAATGAGAAAACAGTAAAAGTGATTTTTACAAGTTACTTACGAAAGTTGGAAGATCAAAATCGACAAACTACATATTAACTATCCTTAAACTACTTTCGAGAACCAAAGTGGTTCAAGAAGTTGAAATATAATATGTTATAATATGGGGGTGGAACCCCTGAATAATATTGAAAACTGCATTAGAAATTGGAAATATTATCAACCACCATGCAAATGTGGCGTGGGTAGACAAGAAAATGGACGAAATCGTGAAACAAAACCGAGATATAAGCATCAAGGAGACAAGTGGAGGCACCTAGGAAGAATGAGGCAAATCAAAAATCCAAAAAAACTAGAAAACTATAAAAAGTTTGAAGGTTCAGTCTTTAGGAGACAGATGTCCTTACTGAAACTAATAATTAGTTTTGATAATGGATTATTGTAATGCAAGTAAATGAATTGAAACAAGTTTTTTATGATTTAACATTTGCATGGTGTTTGTTAATATTTTCAATTTGTAATGCAGTTTTCATTATTATTCTGGGGTTCCACCCCCATATTATAACATATTATTTTTCAACTTCTTGAACCACTTTGGTTCTCGAAAGTAGTTTAAGGATAGTTAATATGTAGTTTGTCGATTTTGATCTCCCAACTTTCGTAAGTATCTTGTAAAAATCACTTTTACTGTTTTCTCATTGTTAACTCTATTTCAGCCTTTTTGTACTTGACTGAAGATGAACATATATATGTTCGAAACATGTCTTAACCAGGACATAGTTCCTTTAGGAATTAAATATGTTGTGGAGATGACTTCGTGTTACCTTTTTCAATAAAATTGGTCTTCCACTTTGAGTATGGACTACTACCTTCGTATACAGATATAAGTCCAAGAAGCCCTTAACGGAATGTAAAGTTGCAAACAATAAGTAGTGAGAAATGAGTATTAAAAAAATTTCGTTACATGCGTGAAATGTTTTCCTCATTTCTTATAACATTGCATTCTGTCACGAAGGATTCCGGTTATGATGAATATTCTGTAAAATTTGAAGAAGATGACGTCAGTTGGGTGAGAGGACATGCCAGTTGCTTTGTTCCTTGGCTTTTTCTCCTACGAATCGAGGAAATAGAATTCAAAACGTCTATGAAGAAAATAAAAAAAATCGTAACGTCTATGAAGTAACATAGACGTTTATAACAGATAATTATAAAAAACAGCTATTTCTATGCCTGAATGGCTCGACGAGCAGTGAATCACATATGAGTCACTTTTTTTGTTTTGACTAGAGGGAACAAAATCGGGCATCTCGGCCAAGGAAAAAACATCAATCGATGCATTACTTGAAAACATCAAATTAAATCATTCTCAAATAATTCGTTCACTCCAAGCTCAACTTCACTTACACAGAAGGCTGATGGACTAAAACCTGTCAGAAAACTACTACTTTTCTGGCTAATATCATGAAGGGCATTGAATTATATCCAACAGTGGACATATTCCAAAATCAATCCTAGTACCCAACCGAAGCAGTAAATGATAATTTACTGTAATTTCTGACAGGTGTTGGACCATCAACCTACTGCCTATGTAGGTGGATAGTTGAGACTGGCCCGGACGAATCGTTTTCAGATGATACGATTCATAGCCTGTCATCAAGTATGCTCATCGATAATGTGGAGAATTTGTTTACCTTTTCCTGAGATGAAGCGTACCGGGGTTTGCTTCTGGGTTGCCTCGTTTATGGGTAGAAGGCGTGATCAAGGTTCACTTTACTCATTGTCATCTTGAGCCTTTTCCGAGGTTTGATATCCGCGCGAAAAAGAATTTTAATTATGGGTTCTTGGTGGAGACTATCTTGGAGTGGTATTATGTAGAAATTGAACAGACAATTGTGGTCTTTGTTTTGTTTTGCTTGGTTATTCTGGAGGGGAAGTGATTAACCAGGACGTTATGGACAGATATCGTCTCACAGTTCTTGAGAATGACTTCAAAATGGAAGTCGAAACGTTGAACAGATCAGAAGATACCAAACGGATAGAAAACACGGAAAATTTATCCTGCATATCGAATATCCGTGAAAACATATATATATATATATATATATATATATATATATATATATATATATATATATATATATATATATAATATAAATGTGTGTGTGTGTTCGGATAGGTTTCCGCGGGCAGTTGTATGTTGTTGTTGAGTTCGGGTTGAATCGCGTCTGGAGTTTGGTACTCGTCGTTTCGGCTCCGATTTTGGAGCCATTTTCAAGAGTAAATGTGACTTCACGCTGAGGTCTCAATCTGCCTACTCCTCAGGTGTTGTCACAGGGGGCAAGGGTTTGTGACTTGACGCCGGGGCCTCAATCTGCCTACTCTCCAGGTCTCGTCACGAGTTCTTTCTAAGGTCTCAATCTGCCTACTCCTTAGATCGAACAGTCCGATCCATGGTTTCTCAGACTGACTATCATAACATTCTATTGTGTGATCTTCATCGGTAGTGTGGATGTGTTCTCATAATTTGAAACCACAAAACTCTTTGCACCTTATATAAATCTTGTCCTCACTTTTTCGAACCTCCAGTGATTTTGAGGTTCAACCGATATATTTTTGACTGCGCGAAAATGGAATTTGATAAATACTATTCAATATGACCTAATTCATCCAAACAGAATTCAATCAATTAGCACAGTAACTTTTCGGGTATATCATAAGTCTGACACTTGTATGGATTCCAAAAATAAACGACAACAAAACAACCCGGAAAACTAAGGAGAAGCAATGAGAATTATATGGAAATTCGGATTGATTTCTTGAGTGTGACTTCAGCGTCGTCTACAACAGCATATTTGCGACTGTAATAACTTTCATTAACCTGTCAATGATCTACCAATTTATTAGCATAATTGTTCGGTGAACGGCTCTCTTGAGAATGGTCCAAGTAAGCTTGCTATTACGCTGATACAGCATTAGATACAGTAGATACTGGGGACACGAATAACTCGATTCTAATTCATGTGTATCTAGAAACATAGTTGCAGATAAAGGGCTGAGCAATCGATTGGAGGTAAACAATCTGCATTTATACGAGCCTTAGCAAAGTGATATATCAAACAACACAGATTTTATCTATCACGTCCTCTTCCCGAATATAGGTAAGTAGTTTCATCTTGATTTTCTCCTCGGCAATCGTCGGTGAGCACCTCCCAAAGTTCTAGTTTTGTTATACAATGTTGTGAATCATTCACAGGGTGCGTTCACCGAAATTATTAAAAGCGAAAACTGAGACTTTTGTGGAATATTCTCTCGTTGTCAAACTCTCCCACGACTGGATTGATGAAATGAAAAGACATTGCTACATTGCTCATAGAGAATGGATCATTGTTGGATGCCTATTCTGAAAAAGAAAATTGAACGGGAAGATAAGTAAGTTGTGTCAGAATCAACACTAGGTATAGCTATGGATGACTAAGTCATGCCAGTCACATTTTGACACTACTTATTCCATCGAAAATTTTCCAAAATAGGCTTGAAAAGAGAACAGACTATGTTTTGTTTGAACGTCATTTTTTTTGTGGTGGATCGATATTTGTTCCGTAGTTTTTTGGGTTTGTAACCTACCACAATCTGAAAAAATAAGAATTAATATTGGAATCTATACAAGTGTAGAAGGGCAGATTTTCAATCTACCTCGAAAAGTTGGTGCGTCTATTGAAAAACAGTTCTTTCTGGATAGAACAAGTCAAATTAGTCAGCATGGGAAAAGCTGTTTATTTAATTACCAAAACATGAAAATACGATACGTAACTGACAGAATAGTCACTCAACTTTTCATCATTTAATTATTCCAGTTACGTATTGGGGCAAATATACCAATTTGTCCAAAAACAGATATTATAAGAACTAAAAGCGGTTCGTTTTCATTTCTAGGGGAGAGAAAACTCAAGAAATGAATTCCAGAACATTTCTACCTTCTCAACAACGTTCAAACAATATTCATTCAGTACCGGAATTTTTGGTTCCGCAAAAATCGCACTACCTTTTTGAATACAATGAATCTCTTGTTCTTGTTGTGTGGTTGGATGTGTGATCACTGGAACTTCCGGTTGATAATGGCTCCAAAGTGGGAACCGAAACGTCGACAGAAGAACGTTTCCAGAGGCGGTTCAACCGGAAGTTCCAATATATATATATATATATATATATATATATATATATATATATATATATATATATATATATATATATATATATATATATATATATATATATATCATCAGAGACTCTTTTTCATTCAGTGAATTCATTAATGAATATCAACTACCATTTGATCAGGTCATCATCAGCTCAGATGTGATTTCCTTATTTACAAATTCACCTCTCACAACTGTTAAAAAAGGTATCGGAAAAAAAAAGGGTATTTGTAAAAAACTTCTTAAATTTAGACAAATCAACTTTTTTCAAATTATTAGATTTCATTTTTGATTCTACTAATTTCGTTTTCGAAAACAAATATTATAAACAAATATTTGGCACACCAATGGGTTCAAAAATATCTCCGATTTTAGCTGACTATGCTTTGGACGATCTTCTTGATAACTGCTTACCTTTACTTCCTTTTAATGTTCCTTTTGTGAAAAGATATGTGGATGATTTGATTCTGTCAGTACCTTCCGATAGAATAAACGATGTTTTGAGTTTGTTCAATTCTCATGATGACAATATTCAATTCACTGTCGAAGAAGAAGTAGACAATTGTATACTTAGATATGAAACTGATTAGAAGTGAGGAAAACAAAATAATCACCAGATGGTATAGAAAACCGATATTTAGTTATCATTTTCTTAATTTTCATTCATATCATCCCTATAAAATTAAAATAAATATGGTCACTTCGCTTAAAAGTAGAGTCGTTAAATTAAGTCATCCCAGCATAGGCCAAAATTGTTTAATAGAATTACTCGATATTTTGCTAGGAAATTCTTATCCCATATATCTCATTAATAATTTAATATTTTCCAATGATAATCAATCACGTATCACGAACATAATTCCTAACCCGTCACATACCACCATATTCAGATCTCTACCATTCATTCATAAACTCACCCCTAAATTAATCAATGTTCTGAAGAATGAAAACATTAAAATCACGAAGAAATTCATTAATACCATTTCTATCTTACATTCTAAAGTTAAATCTTCAATTTTGAAAAAACAGAAATCTAATATTGTTCATAAAATTCCCTGTCTAGATTGTAATCAGACGTATATTGGTCAAACAGCTAGGAATCTCAGTAGTCGCATAATTCCACACAGAAGCGATTGTAGAAGAAACATAAATTCGTGTGCCTTATCGGAACATGTGAATCGTAATGATCATTGAATGAATTATGAGAATACTGAAATCTTGGACACAGAGAAGAATCTTTCATAAAGAATATTTCTAGAAATGGTTCATATTCATAAAGAACAACATTCTATGAATAGACGAACCGACTTGAATAACCTCAGTCAGATATATACTTATTTATTACTTTTCAACGAAAAAAATATAACACCCGTTAATCAAAATTTTCCGCCTTGATTGAGTAAACTTGTCATTGTCATTTCATTTCATTCATGTATTTTCTGTTCGATCTGATCCAATTTCAGTAAGTACTCCATTTATAAAATAACTTATATACATTGTAATCAACCATTTTATAGTTGTCCCGAAGAAGGTAATAAACATTACCGAAAACTCGACAGATAACAAAGAGTTTCCTTTGTAAATTTAGCCCTTTTTTTTGACTGCAACCACACATTCTCAAGACTTCTTCGCGGCTTGGTGCCGAGGTCTAAGTCTCCTTAACCCCCAACTCTCTTCTTGATATAGTATACACTTTCATTTTCAAACCAATTACATTGTATCCTTCTTATGCTCTCTGTGGAGAGCCCCTTGTGAGGCGACCGGGTATGGCACAGTGTTGCCAAAAATATTTTCAGTATTCGTTGATGATACTGCACGAAACTGCAGTAACGTTAATTACGCATATAAGTAGTAGAAAAACAGTTTGATTACTCAAGTTTCATGATTATCTACTACATGGTAACAGGTACTTCCATCAATTTATTGTCACTAATGAATCTTAATTGGAAGATAAGCGTATGAAAAAACTATTAGGTAAATATTTTTTCATGATTGGAAAATTATTAATTCGAGTTATTTACAAAAAAAAACAAATCTCATAGTGACTGTGAAACTTTTTGATCAAACGTGAAAACACATTCTGCATACAGAATTTTTTCGATGAACTGAAAAACATTCGAATGCACATTGCATACAAATGCAAAACCTTCATTCCTCTTATCCCATATTATTGTCTCCGCAAGCCGATTATTGTGAACAGAGGAAAAGGCGCGGAAAGTTGAAATGATTGCAAGCAACAGCAAAACCGTGATCCAGATTTATTTTCCGAATTACTCTTCCATTAAAGCTCACGTCCGAGAAAGATAAGTAGCTTAGCGAGCTGCCTGACAAATTATTTGTGTACATGCAGAGCCTTCACAAATGATCACAATAAATCATGCAGTATCTTCCTGTATTCACCATGATGATATTATTTATTGTTCGAGCGATAACACATAATGCGGATGGAGATATTCCATTTGGACTAGGACAGTGTTAAAAATATCGTGAACTGAAAAAGTAGGGCTAAATATAATAATTTGAAAAAGATGGAAAGCTGAGTATCTTGGACATACAAAATGATGCGATAGAAAAAATACATTATTCTATTTCAATTCGGAGCTTTTCGGATGGAACAGAAACGAAATCAAATTCAGGCAGAATCAAAGGCATCTCTCAAACCATCCTGAGATTGCAAACACTTCCCAAAACAACTGATTGAGAGAAATCAAGTATTCATGATGTGGTTTCCAGATCATATACTCAAGAAAAAGTGAACAGCTACTAGGATTGTATGAGGAAAATGAGTGATAACGGTTCTACTGGTATCACATCACTTCTTGGTTCATTCATGTTTCAAGCAAACTAAACTTGAAATGATTATTCAAATTATTCTCCAATTTATTCTTCGATTAACAAGGAGTTGTAAAGAAAAAATAATTTCAATGTACAAAATGATTTATGTTCCACCAAAACTAGGAATATTCAATTTGAAAATATCATATTCAGGATGACAAGAATTTGCGAACTTCTAGGGATCAAGTACTCATTCTCAAATAATAATATCAATGAAAATATGTATTTAAGAAAGAATTCCACTAATATATCTATCATCTCATGATACCTAATTATTGTAGCTATTGATTTCTACTAAGTCACTCTGCCTGATGAAATCGACTTCATGTTCCAGCAAAGCTTGTTCTCTTTTCTTTGCAAGTAATTTTTCTCGACTCCTTTCGGCAATTCTTCTTCTGCCTCTGTACATTTCATTCTGTAACTTCCTGGGGCCTATTTCAAGAACGTACAAGTCTTGTAGCTACAAGAGGAACACAAAAAGACGATGATTGTTTTTCACTCGTTTTTCACCTGTACCTGCATTGTCTTTGTCTTGTGCTGGGTAATCGCACGTTAAAAGGTAAGGCATCGTTGATCCATTGCTCGCACAAGTTTCGACTTCTGAGGGTTGACGTTCGTCAGCTGGTTAGCGGAACGAACAATCTAGTTGTCTTGAGATTCTCACGTCTCAGTTGTAGGGGAGGCTTTAGCGCAATTCCTTCATTTAACCATTCCAGCCACAAAATTTAAATATCCGCCTAACAATCCAAATAACCCCTTCACAAATTACGTGCCTAGAAATGCTAAATGTCTGGGGTTCTTCTCTAATTACGGACAGAATTGAAAGTAGGTAGGCACATCGAGAAAGACATTCCACGAATTGGGGTCTCGGAATATTATTGTTCCTATTGAGAAATAGTGAATTCATATCACTTTTGTAGTTGCCATGACACTTTTTTCCAGAAATCTCACCATATAAAAGAAATTTTAAAGTTTCAAATTAGCGTGTTAGGAAGACCCCAACAATTTAGGTCGCTTAATTTTTGCAATACGGTACTACTACGATTTCACCAATATTTTCGATTATATGATTATAGGAATATTTCAATTTTCTTTAAAGAAATCATGAAAAGTCTATTTATCCTCTTGTTATAATCTTTTGTAGACTGATACTCTCTTGACAAGCTTTTTATGGCAACAAAAGCATAACCAAAATGTGATTGTAAGATTTTGTAGAACATATCACAAATCATCTTTACAAACGTTATATGGTATACATAGCCTACTGAATGCATAACCAATTATGAAAAACGTTTGTAGGGGTGAGTTGAATTGAAGATTTCAGTAATAACAAAATTAAAACTTATTTCATCCCCGGCTCTTTACACTACTACAACTTAGGGAAATCTTGAACCTGAGTACGACTCAATCATTGGATTTCGTTTGAGAGTGTAAATCAAAAGTACACCCGGTGTGAATGACAGCCACAATCATTAGGAAACGCTTGTTTCTAATCTATTTTCAGGTTGGAAACTGAACAATTGTGCAAATATATAAAATATGCCGACTTCTCCTGGAACTTTCCAGCCTATTTTCATTATATTCCAAACCTCATTCCATTCATCGGAATTCACGAAGTGTTTAGATACCCCTTATACACCAAAGGAAATATACAGAGTGATCAACGAAAAGATATCCTCTTCTTTGAATAATTGCAAGCAAAAATGCTAGGCCACGTAGATTTTGATTGTGCGGAGTACAGATCTTGGTCATATTCTTTATCATGACTATGTCGAATTTTTTTTTCTCCAATAATTTTGGTATTAAATAATGAAAACTATAAATAAGTTTTGGCTATTAGGAATAATAACATTCACAGTTAGTGGTAGAATTTGTGTGTTATTTGTAAAGGTGCTTTGTGGAAAAAATTAAACAAGTTATTGAATTGATCTATTAAAACGTTACTGCAACAAGAGTTGAAAATGTGATCCATTCGCTTCAATACAATGTCATAGATTTTGTTGAAATTCATTTCTGAAATTTTGTTCCAATGGGGTTCTGCGGTTGGTGTTTCACATTACAGACTAATCAGGTATCGAAGAAACTTCCTATTTGGCAACATACGAATCATTTTATCGGAATAAAATTCCTCAAACAAGAGAGCAAGCAGTAACTCTAGCAAAACGACTCTTTTGAAAATGAAAGTTAACAGTTCCACCTCGTCCTGAAATGAATTGAATTATGTTTTATGGTGAATTTAAAATGATTTTCAAAAAAATCAAACTGAAACAGTGACAAAACTAAAGTTGGTATTTGACTTTTTTTTTACACTCATCTGCAGTTCTTCCTTCAACAAAAGGAAACTATAAATCATCTGTAATCCCATCTGATGAGGTAGATGAACTAGTATGACAAGAATAAATAGTGTATCCGCTGAAGTCAAGAAAGACGACAAATGCCAATGCCCCATCTTGCGTGTCTTTCCTTCGACAAAGCTCCTTTATCATTTCAGATAACTTCTCGAGTAACGAATATCATAATCGCATTATTGCGATTTTTTATTAGTTGCTTGTGCATTTATATAGTAGTTGATGTTGTAGGACATATGACGGAAATCCATATCATAAGAATGATTACCAATGGATGTTTCCAAACAAAGTTACAACGTACCCATCCATGTAACGACCATCGTAAGTGCTGAGACCAAATGTACATACAATGTACATTGAACATTTCTGTGGATTTCCTTGCGAGGTTTCTGATTTTACGTATCGATTTATTGTCTCTACTTCAATACAACTACTCCAGTATTAGAGTCAACTAAGTAACAAAGATCATCATCGTTTATTGATATAGACTAATTTAGCGTTTCTGCTGTTATATTGTCGTTAATGTCGTAGGATATACGCGAGAGATGGATGATGATAGTTCCTATCAATTAATGTTGACAAACAAGCCTTTAACGTTCCAATACACATAAACACGAACCATTCCAATCATCTATTCAAACAACAATCATGTAAACCGAAAATGACAGTGGAGATGTAATGTGCGAGCATGAATTTCGTCGATTCTCCAGCCTAAGCAATAATCCATTTCACAGTGAAACTTAGTTTGGAGTTCCTCTGTTATGTAGAAAGATCTGCCCGTGCTTTCTTCAGTTACATATATCACAACGCCACGTTTTTTTGTCACGGCACGTAAACAGAGCTCTGTTGAAGTTCAACTCGCCAATATTCGTATCGATATTCCGTTTATAGTTGATTATACGAATTTATATAAAGAGTTATATTTCTAACAAATATCAGGAAAAGTGAATATTTTTATTGGAGCTTGGTGAATATTCTAAATGACCAGGAATTCTTAAAAATATCTTTGTTTTCGCTGCCAGAGACCAATAATTGATGATCTTTTAGCTTATAGACCAGGCTGCGGTGACTTTTTCGACCAATGTGTTAGAATCTGCTTTCTGAAGAGGAACTAATCGAAGATGAAACAAATCGTGTTTTGACAAAAAACTGTGGGGTACTTCGTGGAAAACCCATAATTTACGTTTATTGAAGCACACGGTACACTTCCAGACAGTATCACTCATATCATAAATGTTCGTAATCACAATAAAACTGTTTCAATTTGCAAAGGTTATACTGTAAAAAGTTGGTGTTTGATTCAAATTTCTGCAACTAATTCGTGCAAGGGTTATGAGCCGCGTTATATCATTTGATACGTTGCTTCATTTATTTATTCACAAAAAAAGACATTCACGACATTTATTGACAGCATCATGAATTTCATCATTTCGCAATACTCACTAGAAACACAAAGTTCATTTATAGTATCCTTGAAAATATGTATTTCTGGTTAATTTTATAACAACGCAACGCAAACTTCGGCAAAATTCACATTCCTCTCTTGAAAAACCGCTCACCTTGAACACGAAAGCATTTTCTTTCTATGGGGAATCAAGAGACATGAAATATGAAATGTACTATTTTCAACTCCCACCCGTAAATATACTTCCCTAAACGGATAAGTAGACGATTTTACTTAACCAAAATGTTAAGCTGTTTCATTCAAGCTAAAAAAAATGTATTTATATCTGAAATATTCTGTAGTTTATCGAGTCAAGTTTGAATTGTCACAGTTACTGTTTTTTTTTTGTGGGATCGAAGGACTAACATCTACTCTTCACACCAATACTTAACTGAAATTATAGTTCACGTAGCCTGTTGGTAAGAGTGTTAGACTTCTGAGACAACCCACTTTATTGGCCCCTTTGAAACTGACAATACTGATTGAATTTGTATCCTTCAATATTGAATTAAATAAAGTGTCTTTCCTTTTGGTTTTTCAAAAATATCGAAAAAATACTTATATCTAAAATTGATTATATTAGTGTGATACTTGAAAGGGAATTCTGAAATCTTTACCTGTTCGAAAAAAAAAACAACTGTACAAATATAGTGTAGCCGCTGAAAAGATAGAATTCTATCTTTCGAACGGCCCGACTATAGAATGGATATTGGCCTTATCGCCCTCGAACATTATTACATTTGCAAAGTCGTGTGTATTCATCCGAACAAATAAACAAGACAGCAGATCCAAGATGTATCTGGCAATTCAACAAAAATTCAGTCACCTTGTATATCTACAAACTTCAGACGCAAAAAAAACCTTTGCTGATTGAAATTCCAGACCTATACAATTAAATGAAGGAAAAGCAGAACATTCATCACCGCGCAGACGATCAAAGTTCATTGGCTTCGTTTTTCTGATCCGTATTCGCTCAACTGGATTGAATCTATTAGAAAAACGCGATCGCTTTCCATATCCCTTGGGCTGCTGATGGTTGACGAATTGTTTCATAGAAGAGTAAACTTTACGGCTGAGGTTCGATTGATTTGTAACAGTAAAGATGAAGGTTGTCAGATATTCGAATGATATGTAGCTGAACGGTGGTTGTTATGAACGATGACATTCTTCAGGATTGAAGAGACTTCAGTAATTCATTGAAAATTGCGGTATTAAATTCAGTGAGAAATGAAAGTATATGTGGATCAAGTCCAGAAAATAGGGCGAGATGTGACGCTTTGACGGTGTGCGCTGACTAAACGGTTCGGTATAGACGAACATATTGTTCACCAAAAATGTTGGTTTTCTATTAGTTCTACGAAGTCCATAGTACTATTTTACCAGCTTCTATATCTGGATCACTACAAAGGTATTTTTGATAAACTTCACTATTCACAAATAAAATGCTTTTTCCCTACCTATTTATCTGATTTATTTGTTGCTACGATTTTCAAAATGACCAAAGCAATAGCAGTTACAGAAGTCTTCTCTTTGCCAAAATTTTTTAGTCCAGGGAAATTGACCCCATGGTTGATAATTCCCAAGAGGTGGGAAACGACTTCAAGAACCTTACTCTTGTAAAATTTCCTGTTGGAAATTATACTACACGAAGCTAGGAGTAGATTGAATCGCCATTTTTTTATAATTTGAAAACTCTTATCTTGATGTGAACATAAAAACATATGTTCCAAGTAATTGAAACGTAGTTACATAAGGTAACTGTTACTGCAGATTTGCCAGACTAATTCAGTGGAGATTGGCGTGGTGTTCTTTGGACTGACTTGCCAGTATCGAATTTAGGTTGGTGTCAAGCAAGGATCTTGAAATTAATTTTGGCTGGACGCCAGAAATTTTTTGTTAATTTAAAAGGATAAAAATTCAAACTTCCCTGATATAGATAAAGATAATTTTGAGATATTTCCCTTCTATTTTGAACAAAACAATGAAACACCAAGCAACTATGTATGGTGTATAATGAACAACTTATGTAACATGAATAAAACAATTTGTATGTATTTTAAATGATGGTTCAGTTATTGATATACCTTGTCTGGTATGTGGTTCGTGAACTCTGGTTATATGGGTTGCTGTGGTGGCCTACTCGATCTTCTCTGCTTTATGGTGGCTGGATCAGGTTTCCTCGTCTCGGGCTACTATATTCACCCTGATATTTCTGGAAAACGTAGGGCTACTATATTCACCCTGATATTCCTGGGAGACGTCGGGCTACTATATTCACCCTAGTATTCTTGAGAGAAGTCGGTTTTGAATTTGCAGTTCAGCAGCTGGGCTTGGACTCACCGTAGCTGTTGTATCACCAAAATGATATCGCAGAGTTATAAACGAATGAGATAGTTGTACACCAGACTTGAACCTTGTATGACTGAAGTAACTAGCTATTGTCTCAATTATATAATTCAAAGATATTTGTGTAAAACAGTACAACTATGATCTTAAATTGAAGCTCTAAAATGATATTTCAACACGTGTTGAGACTATGATTCATTACTGAATTTATGAACAGTTAGAGCTAGTTACATATATATTCAAGATAAAAAATGAAACTGTCTGCCAACGATATATGAATTATGACGGTTATTGATATCTACAAGATAATGATCACAAAAATAATATTGAGATAGAAAAGATAATGAAATAGAAGAAATAGAAAAGATATTCAGAGAATTTCAACTTTCGTTTGTTTGGAATCAAAATATCCGATAATATAATAAAGAAGTTCCGAGAAAAAGATATTCAAATTCTACTTCACAAAATCTTTCGTAATCCAAGTTTCAAGTGCAATAAACTTTTGAGTGCAACGAATAGAACTCAAAATAGATATTTTCAAAGAGATAAAGGTAAGATAAGGGACGGTTAGATACTTAAATCTGGAACAAAATTTCTGATTTCAGGAATAACGAAATATTTGACTTTCAAGAAAAATATGCCCACTGGACCCTGTGGCTTAAAAAAAAAATGACTCGAGGTGAGTTAAAACACACAATTATTGATTTTATGGTAAAGAAAAAATGTGTGAATCAATACTCACCTAGAATCATCTCCAGCCTGGATGTACAGGATACCATGTGGGTTACTGCGTTTTCGGTATATATTTTTCCAAACAGGAATTAACTTTCAGCCTCTATTCCGAACAAATTGATTAAGATCTTTTCAGAATTTCATTCGTCATTCGGCCAAATGCTGTAAAATTAAAAACGCAGTCAAATTCTTAAAAATCAAAAATTTTCGTCTCACGAAATTGAGAAAACGAAATTGATACGCCTCTGGCGATAAATAACCTGAAAATATCAATTACGGGAATCGATAATTACTTGAAAGCTGAAGGATTACAAAGATAAATAAAGATAAAGATTAAGTGAAGCTATCAATGCCACCATTTGCAAAAATTGTTGAACAGAAGATAAGAAATTATAGGAACTCTTTTCACATACCTGATATTCCATTCAAGATAACAAACACCTCATGAAAATTTTATGTGGAAAAAGGAAGATAATGTAAAGATATTTAGATAACGTGAAAACAAATTCAGCGATCAAATTATTAAATCTCAAAACAATGTTGCCTCGATGATAGCCTAATTAGAAGAGAGCTTGATGAGCTTCTCCACTTTTCGACAGATATCGATTCGGTCATGCGCGATTAATGGCCCAAAGACAAAAATGGCGTTTTGTTGCTAAACAAAGATTTTGATGATTCAGCCATTCTCCGCTAGATGCTCTAGTATATGCATGAAATCGCTGTTATTGATTTACGGAAATGTGAAGTTTTCGCTTTCGAACGATAGATTATGGGCTCATATGAATGATAAATTCACTTATTTATAAATGATGTAACGATTACGTTACATATCCCCCTTTCTCCACAAAAAAAATTCGAAGCAGAGCATTGAATTTTTTTTTATGTGATATTAAGATAAAATAATTGAAATGAAATGAAAATGTAAGTTATAGCATTGAGAAAGATAAAACTTCACTCCCTGAACTGTAGACAGGTTGAAAGAAGCTAACGGAAGATGCAATGTCTGGCAACTCCCAGACGAGGAGACAGTATAGCCAGAAGTCATTCCAAGCAATCTGGCTTGGATGCTCTCTTCGCTGCTGGATGTTAGAAGATGCGCCGGTGAGAAACATCCCCATCTACTCATCCCCAGAATACTTGAAACAACCACCAACCACTCTGAATCCCGATCAGGAAATCTCACACAGTGCAGCTGCGGTGAGAAAAAAAAAGGATAATGTTTCATTAATAATTTAACCAGCTGTCACCTTCAACTGGGGTGAGATATAGTACCACCAAACTGAAATAGTGAAAAGAAGTTTCACTAGAACAAGGACAAAAAATTTCGGGATACCCTCATTTCTTCCTTGGTGCTGTGAACAAGTCCCCAGATGTGACAGATCCATGGAGCTCAGGATAGTATTGCCCGGCCGCCCTTAAGCGGGCTTCACACGCTTACCGGCCTAGGCCTATCAGAAGACATCAAAAATTACAAATATTTCTCTAAATGACCATTGGATTTCTACCACGAATCTTTTTGTGATAAAGTCATTCATGATCCTCATTCATCAACTGAAATATTACCAATTTTACATCATAATATCCATCAACTCAAGAAAAAAATTATATCACAGCTGCTTATTGCTTAGTACCAAGTTAACTTTCAATGTATGGCATTTCAATGAAATAGTTAAATTGACCAATAGAATATTAGATTGTCAAATCTGAACAAGAAAATAGCAGCGGGCTGCTTTGCTGTTTGGGTGGTATTTCATGAACTGTGTTATGACTTAGCAAAAATGACATATTCGGCACTTGTTATGTCTCATATAAAATATTCTATCGCATTTTGGGGATGCTGTGGCTCTCAGCGGTTTGAATCAGAGTTTGTTTTACAAAAAAAAATTCGTTATATGTGTGGTGTAAAACCAAGAGATCATTGTAGATTACTATTCAAGAATCATTGAATACTAACAGTTACTGCCCTTTTTGTACTGGAGACCGCTTGTTTGATTCATAAAAGATATCGCAATACAGTGAATGTGAATAGATACAACTAAGATGCCTAGAAACCCTGGTGTGTTTACTTATACCTGTGAAAGTTTGGGATAAAAGTGGCGAAATCTTGATTGCTTGATTTCAGGTCTTTAATTGAGCTTTTGGAGGTTTCCGTACAATATGAACAGATGTCGCCAACACGCTCTTGTCAGTCCCGTCTGAAGCTAAATTCGCACTAAGTGAAAATGTGCAGTTGGGTTTTTCCACTTTCATTTGATTGGCTAGTGAGAAGAGATCGCAACCTAAAGGATAATAGGTGGACAATGAGATACCAGTAACAACGTTTCGATATTTGGAAGCAATGAAATCAACAAATAAACACGATAAAAGCATCGTACACATCAAAATTTCAAAGTGACATGACAATATGACAATCAACTTGACACTTGTCATCAAATTTGAAATATGAGAACGTAACGCCATCTACCGAAAAAATATGGGAAACCTTCAAAAGCGTCGATTGTTTTTTTTCGCCACAAAAATCTAAACAAAATCTTATCACTGGAATCACCAGGGTTTTAGGCATCTTAGATACAACACACGAAATGGTTCTCTCTTGCAATTACCTAGTCCACTCGTAAAAAATTATAAAATTTTCCCATATATGAAATTTCAAAGATATATAATCACCACCGGCAAATATCAAAATTATCTGTGGTAACAAACACTTTAGGAAAGATCTGAAAAATATGCTTGCTACTGAAGCGTAATAAAAGTTAAAATAATTTTACTGTGATCGCTTATAGCTTACGAAAAATTCATTTGCGAATTGTCCTTGCTGACCTTTTCATGGTCTGATTCTAATAAAGAATTTTGACTCTTTCTGTAATAGTATCAAATTCCAATTTAACAAATTTCAACTAACCTTAATTATCAGGATTTATTTAATTTTGGATTGTCCTCAACTCGTGACGGTGTCTATATTATATACATGTTCTTTTTCTACTTATTCTCTATTTTGTGACTATTTCGACAATTTTATTGTGATTGTAATTGCTTATGAAAGAGAGACCTGTACGGGCAAGAGTCGGTTAATTGTCTTAGGTGCCAAAGCGCTTCAATGCGTCTTACTGATTTTTTATGGTAGCGCATTCTCTATTTCACCTCTGGGGCTGGGGAAAGTCAACCGGGTCGATTAATATATTCAATGAATATATCCCACTTACCTGAACTGGTGAATGGGCAACCAACAATCACCTATCGCACCAAGATAGCTAGAAAAATTATGTCCTGACCACGAATTAAAACAGCAGGGAAAAGCCAAATTGCCACACCAATCGTCTATGAATGGATATCTTTCGTGATATTTGTTAGGAGTGTAGCTGATTTCTGATAGATATTAATCGATCTGTAAAGGTAGTTGAGACTGGCCTGAATGTGTTATTGAGATTATACTTTAATTCGGGAGAAACATCCAAAACGGAGACGATCCTTGTCTATCTACACTGATGGCGAATTGTGCGCCAGGAACACCTCTTCTTTCAATGCTGGGCTCATTATTTTTATTTGATTTTCCATAGAGTTTCTATGTTTCAAGGTTGAGTGAGAGAGCATCTGAATTGAATTTGTCTTGTCATGACCCGTGATGTTTCATTAAAAGTTCAACCCTGCCTTTTGCATCAACATCATGTTGGAATATTTCTAGGTTTAATTTATCAATATACTATACATAATGTGTCCTCTGGAGTAGACTTACTGAATGTGAGAACCAACACACAAAAACTTGACAATTTTTGAAAACTAAGAATCTATACTAACTGAAGCAAATGTGAACCAGATATTATTTTAGATTATTATCATTTACTACCACTCAATTTTGTTGTTAGCGAGGGAGTAGATATCAGTTCCCTTCTCAAACATCCTGTATTTGTTCAACGATAATTTCCAAAATATTTAACGTTTCAAAAGTCAACGTTTTTCATTTCTTGTACGATAATTACCAATAATTCCAGCATTTCCAAATGTTGACTATAATCAATATATTCCTTTCAATGATGGTGGATGACAGAGAAAAAAAAATCGACAGGGATTCCTTGAAATTCGACTTGGAACGTCTGGAATAATTTTCGAGAGTAATTCGAATACGCATTCGATCCTGTCGTAAACACGAACCGTTCCTGTCCCCGAAAGTAATTTTCTTGGGCAGCCCACGCACCGTTTGATTATTCACAAGCGAAAGAATACGGGCCCACCTTGGGACGACAGGAAGAAAGGGCGTGTGGAATTCGAAGAGACCAATCTCTCGGGAAGCGTAACAAGCTCCCTCGCGGATATTTTCAGTTTCGAACCCAATACCGCCGACGTTTGGCGACTTTGGGAAAACAGGATCAAGGCGGCGCGATGTGGCACATTGTTTTGTACAGAGTGAGTGGTAATAGCACCGCCAGGGTTTGGGCATTTTTTAGGACAAAATATCTCGGTACGTACAGTTATCCTTGATAATATGCGAATAGTCGGGGGTGATGATGGTTGGTGGCTATATAAACTACGGTGACCCTTGAAGTTTTTCCTCGCGTTGCCGAAACTGAACTGATGATGTGTGACAACTGGGATGTTTATTGTTGTTCATTCAAAAACTTTGAGCACACCATATTCAATCATCATCAATATTTCAATCAGTCTCACTCATACGTAGGACTATTGGGACCGCGCGAATTACGTAGTAGGGAAAATGAAATCAACTGCAGCGCGCGATGCCGTTAAATCGAGCATTATTGGGGGACTGTCATTTTTGGAGGACCAGCAAACCTTCGGACCCGAAAGTTCGAATGAATACGGCCATGCCTACCGTGAGCCGTGAGTTGTAGACTTCACTGACGTTTGAGCGATATTTCTCTATCTGTGTTATTCCATTGAACAAACATGGATGACAAACGGGATATGTTTGGAAGATGATACAGTTATTTGCTCGAAGTGTTCGATTGATAAAAAAAGAAGCGTCGCGAACCGTTTTTCCATTATAACGCTACAGCAGTTGCTATTTCAACTGTAAACGCTGTAAAAACCTAGAGTACTACCACATTTTCTGCAGGGCGAAAATCGATTTGCCAGAGGCGCTGAAGGATTTTCCCCAGCAGAAAATGATTCTTAAACAAATTGAAACCATAAGAGAACATTATTTGGAAAAAGCAAAAGAAAAATGGCAATCAGAAATTACCAGATTAGAAGAAATTATTAAAGTAGTCAAAACACCGATTAAATTGAACTTTGAATCTATATCGAAGGAAGATTTCCCTACGCTACCAGAAAAATCTAGAACTGGTGAGGGTAAGGGGAACAAAATCAATAACAGTAATAAAATTAAAAATAAAGAAAATGACTACGATCGCGACGGAAAACAGATTCCAAGGTCTGAACGTCGAAGAACTCGATGATGACGTAATGACCGAGGAAGAAACTACCCAAACCCGAAAGGTTACGGAACCGGCGGCGAAAAAATTTCTTCCTGCGATCGTTCTCGAAGAGAGGTTACCACTGGACAAAAATACATTGAGCGAACTCAAAAACGAATTGGAGTGTTCCTTCGAGCTCACATACAGAGCGAGGAACACTCTAATTCACACTACCTCTGAGAACGATCACAGGAAGATAACGGAGATGATGGTAAGCGCAGGGGCGGAGTATCATACTTACACCCTGCCGAAAAATAAAACCCATTCGTTTGTCATCAGGGGGCCGGATTTCGATCCTCATCCGGATGAAATACGAGACGACCTGAAACAGAGACATGATTTGAAGGTCACGCAGGTCATGCGGATGAGGACCGAAAATCCTTTGTATATTGTTGTGACACCGAATAATGTCACGATCAGCTTTCTGAGAAAACACATAAGATGCGTATTGAATACAAGAATTAACTGGGAACTCAGAAAGAATGATCATGAGTTTATCCATTGTCACCGTTGCCAGGGTTGGGGACTTGCAACCTCCAATTGTGCAGGGCTCCTAAGTGCGACAAAATATTAAGGCTTTCGCGGCCGAGGTTATAAGTATAACTACTTCTATTCGGGCTTGAAGTTCGTCGTTCTTTGGAATTTTTTCCTGACGTTTCGCTGGCGCGAGTGGCCAGCTTCTTCATATCTTCATATCTGAAGAAGCCACTCGCGCTAGCGAAAGGTCAGGAAGAAATTCCAAAGAACGACGGCCTTCAAGCCCGAAGAGAAGTAGTTATACTGCTCCTAAGTGCCTTAAATGTGCAGAAGGCCACTTAACATCGCAATGTAATATTAGCAGAGATGTACCCGCCAAATGCGTAAATTGTGGCGGGAGTCATCCTGCTAACGCCAAAATTTGCCCTGTCTACAAGAAGAGGTTGGAAACATTGCAGAGCCGAAAGGAAAATAATGCGTCACAACCCAGACAACAACAAAAATACACTCCAGCTCCACAGCCAAAGGTTAACGTTTGGCAGGAGAGACAGAGTACTCGTCAGCAGCAGGTGCAACCGCTTCGCCGATCGCTTTCGCCTGAGGTGGGCACGAGAGGGCCGCTTCTACCGAGACGTCATGTGACGCCACCAGGCACACCACCTTTTCCCGATCCTTTTCAACTGGAGCAGGTATCAGGAGCACAGAATACGGCGGGATAGACAGGTGGCTTTGGCTTATCTGAGATCTCTGAGAGGTGCAACCGTATCGCGAAAAAAGTAAATATGGCTGAGATGTGCAAGGCATTAGATGACCTCGATAGAGTGTTGTCTAGGGCTAGGGACAATTCTGAACTGATCAGGGCGTTTTTCGACTTCATGAGAAATGCCGATAGCTACAATTTAAGATGTCAACAAAGGTAACTTTCCCGAAAAGATCAAACAAGGGCTGAATTGTAAGCTTTTGGCATTTTTCATGAAGTGGAGTGAACTCCTCAGATCAAGACAACCCCTACAGGGATGGGAATTGTTTCTAGTCGGTTTTTTCTTAATTTTTCCGACACATTCTATCGAGGCTTCAATAGCACGCTAATCAAAGCCATATTTACTTAATTATTTTATTATCGGACACGCAACCTGCATATAAGCCTTTGGGCAGGAGATGCGGTTTCACCTCTGAGAGATTGAAGATAAGTCAAACATATACAAGAGCACCGCACAACATCGCGGATGCAGATGCCAGGCCGACCCCGTCGATTCTGTGCTTCTGTAAGAGGGTAGAAGTGGACCATTCGTCACTCGTAAGGGTGGGGGATGGCCCGTGGACACACTTCCTGCTCCAGGTCCCGTTTTAACGTGTCCCGTCTTTTGTGAATGGCGCGTGTGTGATGTCATATTGTGTGTTTTTATCAATACCTTTATGTATGTTATACACTGTACTGTTTATACAATTTTTTATATGTTATACTTATTTAGATTTGTGAAAAAAAAGGGTCGAAATAAACTATTTTTATTTTATTTTTTATCTTAGAGTACTACCCAGCCGAAACAAATTTGCCCTGAGCGCGGTTCGAACCAGCAATGAAATAGCCTCATCGGATATACGATAACGCCGTAGACCGCTAGACTACCAGCCGACCTTCAATGCACTTTAGCTTCATTTTTTAGTGTTGGTCGAAAATCACCTTATGAATAATAAGCGACTTCATTAATCATAACTAGTGTACGACGGCGTAATAGGGTCACTATAAAAATTAAAAATATCTCCATTGACAGATTTTAATCAGTCAATGACAGAGTAAAATCTGTCAATATGTATTGACAAATTTTAATCTGTCATTTCATTGACTGATTTTAATCTGGCAATAATAGATTATAATCTGTCACTGACAGATTTTGTATATGATATTTTGTTCACCAAATAATACTTGTAGCTATAATAATAAAATTAATAGCTCTTCAGAAGTGGTTTCAGGAAAACTGACCAAAACAATAAATTCATAACTTCAGAAGAATATTCGCGTCTGAATCCATTTACTTCGTGTTATGATTCAGAGACTCGAATCCTATAAATGAAATAATATTTTGTATCAAAGTGGTGAAAGCTTTTCGGTGGAATATGAGTGGATTTGAATGAAAATCACACCTACGAAATCCAATAGTAAAATATCCCCATTGACAGATTTCAATCTGTCAATGACAGAGTAAAATCTGTCAAAATGCTATTGACAAATTTTAATCTGTCACTGACAGAAATTATATATGATATTTTGTTCACCAAATAATACTTGTAACTATATCAATCAAATTCATAGCACTTCAGAAGTGGTTTCAGGAAAACTGACCAAAACAATAAATTCATAACTCCAAAAGAATATTCGCTTCTGAATCCATTTACTTCGTGTTATGATTCAGAGAATCGAATCCTATAAATAAAATATTATTTTGTATCAAAGTGGTGAAAGTTTTTTGGTGGAATATGAGTGAATTTGAAAAAAAATCACACCTACGAAATCCAATAGTAAAATATCTCTATTGAAAGATTTTAATCTGTCAATGACAGAGTAAAATCTGTCAATATGCCATTGACAAATTTTAATCTGTCATTGACATATTTTATATATGATATTTTGTTTACCAAATGATACTTGTAGCTATATCAATCAAATTCATAGCACTTCAGAAGTGGTTTCAAAAAAACTGACCAAAACAATAAATTCATAACTCCAAAAGAATATTCGCGTCTGAATCCATTTACTTCGTGTTGCGATTCAAAGACTTGGATCCTATAAATAAAATAATATTTTGTATCAAAGTGGTGAAAGTTTTTCGGCGGAATATGAGTGAATTTGAATAAAAATCACACCTGCGAAATTCAATAGTAACATTTTGTCATCAATTCCATACATCAAAAATATATCAGAGTATCATAACGAAAACGGATTTTAATCAACAATGATATTTTTCTTAGTGTACTGCAGTTTTCTACAAACTTGAATCACTACCTGTGTATTATTACTCAGTGTATTAAGTAGTATATCTGTCAATGCTCTGACGTACTTCCTCTCAATATCTTGTACAACCTACATCAAAGGTTCCGTTTTTAGTTGGGGTACTCATCCGTCAAAATACCGTCAGTTGCTATAACAAAAACAATTTCACGTTGAAGTCCGAAAAATTTCAAATAGAATAGTATCAAGCAGATACTTATAACTGTTTTCGATCAAATGAAGAGGTCCCCGTTTTCTGAGCAAATTGAGCGAGCAACTGTAAGAACTCACCGAAAAAGACGCTCTCCAATAAGTGGACGAGAAAAGAATTATAAAAGTGGTGAGAATTTCTGAAAGTATTCTTTATACTTATCATTTTCATGAAATATCTGTCCGGTTGAATGAAGAAACTGCATCACAAGTGTTTTTCTGTTATTGACATTTTTTTTTATTTGGAATATGATAAAAAGGTTATTACGGGCACTCGATTGAAATGGCCTTAACGTTGGGCTGAACATATAGAATCGTGCATGATTGGTGATTGAGGTATGTCAATTTTTTCACCAATTGCAGATCACGTTTCTTTCATGATAGTATTTCATGTTAATATTGCACGTATTGGACTTCAATGAAACGTAGCAACGACACGCAAGAAACCCAATTTATTCCAACTTTCTCAACCGTGGTTATCAGTTGTCAACCAAGTTAACCTAACTTGCTAACTTGTTAACAAGTTAACCTCTCATATATCTTGAACAAGTCGAGGAAAGTTACAACATTTTAGTCCAGTACTCTAATGCATTCACCATGATTATTGAAAGAATGAAAGTTTTTCGAGGTTTCTGGTGACGGTTTTTCGGAGAATCTCCATAAGGCCCAATGCATTGAAGTCCCCAAAAGTTTCAAAAGGGGATGGCGCTGTCGTTGCGCATTGTTCCATAAGGTCAATTTCAAGAAACTTTGACAATGACATAATAACGACTAAGTATAAGTTCAATCGATCAATTAGAGGCCTTCCATTTTTAGTACATTGTAGAAAGTAGGTTATGCGTACTGAGACCTTCAAGATATATTGTACATATTCCTAACATATTCGAGGACTCGAGGGCCTGGATAGAGATCAAGAGAGGGGGAGAGGGAGAGACAGAAAGAGAATATCTTCATTCAAATGAAGAACAAAATTCAAAACACAGAAACAATATATAATCATGAATAAATTTCCAGAGTGCGGTAATTAGATGTGAGACAAAAATAACAGGGTAGAAAAAAGTGTATCTTTATGTGGAAAATAGTATGTACTTGGTGATATTTTTTTTAATTGAAAAAAAATAGTTTGATTATTCTACATTTGGCAAATTATATGAAACGAGAAAACTGGTGAGGTCAATAATACATGTAAGAACAGTGCTCTCAAGTCATTGAGTCATTGGGAAAGAATGGGGTGATTCATTCTCATTCAACATTACCAAAACCAATTATCAGTGTGTCCTTCAACATATTTTTTTGGGTAATGAGGATAGAATAGCACTCGTAACAAAGAAATCTTCAACTCAATTTTGTCATGCAAAAACGAGCCATCCAATACTTATGTAAATTAGGACCTAGAAAGATACACTTTTGACTCTCAATCATTGTTTATTCTCTAAACGAATTGTTTCTCTTCAAAAACAAATAATTGTATGAAGTCGCTGATGCAATCACACGCCAAAGAAATAATTAAGTCTCGATTCCATCTTCTAGTTTTATCTAAAACACGCCCATCTATAATGCTGCCAAAATCATCTTCCAAAAAACATAAAATAGATTGAAAAATATTATTTGTTTACATCTTCTATAAAGAAATTTCTTCTTGAACTAGTTATTTACGATATTCAAGACTTCTTTCCGATAGAATCAAATTGGTGACAATGCAACTTTACCGCTCAATCATTATACATTTTAGTAGTCTAACTTTCATTTATATTTCTTTCGATGTGATTATGATACCTTCATTGTATTTCCATAACTTTTATCTGTATAAACTTTAACTTAATTTATTAATAAAAGAATATCTGAGTGGTACAATCGGAGAAGTGAATGAAAATGTAAACAAAAACTTCAACCATAGAATCATCCTTTTCTCATCTGAACTGAACGAATACATTTTCTCTCTTATTACTAATGTATTACTAGCAACTTCATATAGTTCAACCAAAATCTCTGATTTCACTGAGCAACTGATTGAAGATTCTGCATCCATCATGAACTGAATGATATTCAGGGTCATAATTCGGCCCCTACATTTGCAAGGCTAGTTAATTCCTGATAACAGCAACTAGTGTTTCAGTATCCTAAGCTCCGAACCCGTCCCTCCTAACAAATCTCCTGAAAACAGGAAGACGCAGTGAACAAGTGATAATGAGCAAACGGATTACTTCTTTTCTTTAAATAGTCTTGTAATTGTCGGAGTTTCATAACGATCTGAAATATTTACTCAGGCTTAGCTTGACTAACGGTGATGACATCGGATCCAAGAGTATTAAAGAATGCCATGACTTCCGAGGATTTTTCCTGGAAACCCCTATTAGTTTCGAGAAAGAAACGCAGCGAGGTTTTAGTCCGGTTCGCTAAAAGAACTGAAACGTATTCAACGAGCTGATACCGAATTAGAGAAATCATTTTTGATTATTGAGGATCAGAAGAATGAGGAATAGTTTTCAACAATAAGTATGGTCGTTGAGTATTCCTTAACACGTTTTCATTACCTTGGTATTTATCTATGGAACGGAAACTTTGAACGCGGTTTTGACTAAATTGGAAACTTACTTATCAAGAACCGATGGCAATCCTAAGTATGACCTTCAGAATTTACGATTTGTTTTTCTAGCAGCCTTGAATAGAACGATCATTGACCTTCATCCATTGTTATTATCATATATCATCTGGAGCGCATTTCCTAAAAAAACATTTTCTACATAACAAATGATTCGATGCACTGATAAATAACCATTCACATCAGTTGCGACCTAAAATGTATTTAAAATAATAGATATTGAATAGGGTCGGAAATGATGCGAAAAATAAAAGATAGGACTGAAAAGAAGTTCAATAAATGATTCAGAAAAATAAGCAAAAGAGTAAAATCAATCAAAATGAAAGAAGTAAGATTGAATGGATGCTCAATCAGGGCTGAGAGGCCCTTTAGGTGACCTTCTAATAAACTTGAAACTGGCGTTGAAATTTCACCGAAAAATTTTCCACGTTGACTGGGAAAGGGGATACTTGGATCCACTACTACTGTTCTCAGTTGTTTTTTTTACGACTCTCCTTGTGTACTGGCGTAGTTCGAATGCTTACATCAACAGTAGTTTTCAAGTGATAACTACTACCAGTAGAAACTATTGGAAATTCTTTGGCAGTAACTCAACGCATCAATCTCTTCTACGCCTATTCTTTTCGTTTTTCACTCAGAGAATGAAACTGCAGTACTGATACTGAGCTACATATGATCCATTAATTCATTGAAGCAATTGCTTACAGGTGTATTAGACAGTTTAGTACTCCTAGAGACTGGCCTAATTCCAGAAATCAAAAATAGACTAAATCAAAACAGTGAAACTCTATTATAAAATTAATGAGCACGCCTCAACAAACAGGGTTGTAACGACGGATGCAGTTTTCTGTTTTTACGCCTACTGCAGTTGTAACCCTGATACTTCGGAACATAGTTGGGGAAGAATTGTGGTTTGGCCGATAATTGAACTTCGCAGTAAAGAAAATCAAACAGCATGATTGGAATTTCCAGCATTGAAATAATGATTTCGTGATCGGAAAATGTAAATTTTTTTCTCATTTGTGAACCTTCGAGTAACTGAGAGTATCTCGTCATATTTCGATATTATGTCGCATTATCAGCAAGTATTGAATTTACTATATTTACCGGAAGTTTGAGGGTTGTGAAAAATGTGATTTCGTGTATTCAAATGTTAGCTGTTGACATGATTTCAAGTGAAATGGTGCTAGAGTCGACAAGAACCTTTTTTAAAACTTCCATTAGACATCAATAATTAGCCTAACACCCAATTTAAATGCAAGGGAGAATGAACTAGAGATTGTGTAATCTATATCTCAATGGGGCAGATATTTTGCTAGTACTGGGGAATGACTCTGCCAAGTTTCATGGACAAAATAAGCAACTTCAGAAGAAGAGTTCACTGAGTTCTCGATTACTTGCAGACTAATCAGTTGATGGACTACCTACAAAGGACTTCTAGGCAAGGGAAATGGGGACGTTGAGGAAATGCCTAATTTTTTGTAGAAGAAACTACTTGTTTCTGTTCGATTATTATAATCTCAATTTAAATTTAATATGTAACAGTTCATACCACTAGTACAGCAAGCTATGTCATTGCTGTTCGGTCTCCAATTGCTCTAACTGATCCTGTGATCTCCTGACAGAGGTATTTTGCCAACTTCGTCTTCTTCTGGGTGAACAATTGGTTCGTTCCTCTTCAACCTGAAATTAGAATGAAAAAGAGCAGCACATTTTTTAATTACTGTAATTAAACATTTTACCACCCCTCTAGCAGATTTATCTGCCCTACCCCTCTAATTTTAAATGACGACACTCTACTATCAAACTACTCAAACACCACGAAATTGTTGTAAATGAACAACATCGTAGCCTCCTCTTTTTCACGCTGCTATAAGAGAAACAGTTACATATGCGTGATGTATATCCAGAGCGATTCAATGGAATCCTAAGTGCGGTTTGGGCCCGATCATTATTCAGGGACCCCCAACCACGGTCCATTGTTAATTTTCACTTTTCCAGGGCTCACTGGACTGTTAAATGCTAAGTGGCCATCGGATGGTCCTTTCTACAGAAGTTTTCTTTGGTTCGCTTCCAACATTGATAGATTACTCGCGGCGATTGCGTTTACAGTCTGTTTTTTTTTTTCGAAATAAATGGCCGAGGCTTTGTTGGCGGGGCAATCAGTTATGTCGGCAGTCAAAAGTAAGGACTGTATCCACCGATGTTGGGTTACACAAAAATGCAATCTTCGAGCGGAAGAACTATCAATTATTCAACTTGGAGCTTGGATACAATGTACAGGATGATTTGGGGTGGAATGAACGAATGAGATATTGTAATAGAACAGATGGACCTATTCGATGAAGATTTACTCACTACCTCACGTGAACTGTTATCACAGATGTGTTGAGGTTTTAATATAGATATGGACACCAACAAATATAATCAAGAATAATAAAATACTATAATTTTTGAAGGAAAGCAAGAAATGTTTGGCAAGATATTAATCTTTTCAGAAAATACTTTACTAAGGTATGCTGTTGTGTGAGAATAATGGAGAAGACTCACTACCTATCAAGTCAGTTTGAGTTTTTTATATTTTCTTCAGAAACCTTCATTATATATATATATATATATATATATATAATGAAGGTGATATGATATATATATATATATATAAACGAGTATGATCTTGATTGTGCAATATCTAGTGTATTGAGAGTTTTGGGGATTTTTTACAAAATTGTTCTTCAAAGAAAACTCTTTGTTACTTTGTCAAGCTTTCGAAAATTGTTATTTCCTTCTTCAGGACAACTACAATATGATACATTATGATCAAAAACTAACAAATACGAATGTACAAGTACTTCCTCAACATGAGAAAAGAAAATTTTATAAGGGAATCATACAAAATCACTTTGAGTTACTGGTATGTTACAATTTGAAAATCTTCCACAATGGAAACGATGTTCTTCTTTTTCGATGAAATTATGTCATGTTATCATACCGGGTGAATCAGTACTACTATACGATTGATCTCTAGATTTGTTTTGATCAAAAGTGAGAATATAACTGTGAATCACACTAAGGTTATCAAGGTCTCTTCTTTTGTTCATACTATTGATGTTTTCGTTGATATGAATCATTTCCAAGAATTTTCGTTCGATTTCATTAGTTTCGTAATCTAAAATACTCGATTCGGTATAATTCATTTTGTGGTCTAAATCATTAACATGTGATAATGCACATGAATTAAGATTACGTCTACTGTCACTTTTGTGTGACATTATTCTTCCTTTTAGAAGTCTAGAAGTCTGACCAATATATACTTTATCGCAATCATTACAAGGAATTTGATAAATCACATTGGATTCGTGATTGATATCAATTGCGGATATTCAATTCTTAAATAGAGTCGTTTACCTGTTTTGATGTTTTTTGTGCAATTTTGATGTTAGCTTCTTTGAAAACGTTGATTTATTTTGGGGTGAGTTCTTGGACGTTAGGTAGAGATCGGTATTTTATCAAATTATTATTATCGTGAGTGACATGTCTTTCCGTTTTATTCATTTCACTGAATAGTAATTTATTTATCAAATTAAATGGGTATGAATTCTCTAGAAGTATATGTCTCAGATCTTTCAAACATTCAATTTTCAGTGAGGGATGAGTTACTTTAATAACCCTATCTTTCATATTTTTGAGAAAATTCATTTTCATTTTTGTAGGATGGTATGAATAATAATTGATAAATCTGTTACTACAGTATGGTTTCCTGTACCATTTACTGATAATATGATTATCTGACGTTCTTATCAGAGTCATATCAAGAAATGTTATGGAATGGGATATTTCTTTTTCAACAGTGAATTGAATAGTATCATTGTAGCTATTGGAGATTCGTTTTGTTTCTCCAATACTGTTGAAGGGAACGGAAAGGATCAAGTCATCCACAAATCTTTTGATGAAAGGAATTTCAAAATTTAATTTGGAAATTAAATATTCTATGATTCGATCTAAAACATAATTTGCCAATATTGGAGATATACAACTACCCATTGCTGTGCGAAAAATTTGTTAATAATATTTGCCATCGAAAATAAAGTAGAGTCGAAAATGTAGTCTGAAATTTCATAGAACATTGATTCATCCAGTTTATAGTGTCTTGATATATCTTTCCATTTTTCATGTAGACATTGTTTCACTAATTCCAAAGGTAAGTTTGTGAATAGTGATACGACATCTAAACTGATAACAACATAATTAGGAGGTTTTTGTTTGTTATTGATGAATTCGCTAAAAGGAAAGGAATCTTTCTTTCATCAATAACAAACAAATACTATTGACCCCAATCGATTCTTAGTCGAATAATGAAATGAAAAAACTCATTACTCGTATACGCTTGTGAAGTGCCAGCCTGAGCTGAACCTCGTTTTCCGTTCTCTGCAAAAACACCAACATAAAACCATGATGAAATTAAATTTGTCGGAATCCAGTGGAGTTATTGCGATGCGGTTGTGAGAATGGCCCACAAATGGATAATCAGAATCGGACAAATGGCGATCCGAAATGCTGGGGTTCCCTGTGACGTTTCTGTCCAATAAAAAATTCAATTTCGTTGTAGATAATTTATTGTTCGAGAGGAGACCATGTGAAGTAGGAATTCATATCATTCGGTAACATATGTTTCATCAACCTCACGAACTAGCTCTTTGAATCTGAAAAAAAGAAAATTTATGTTTATAGTACACGGAGTATACGGTTTATCAGAGATCAATGTTATCCTATGGGCTCTGGGAGGCCTATCATAGATCTCAATTCGATAATAAAGTTATAGTGGTTCTCACAATAAATCCCATAGAGCTTGTGTGGCACCAACTTAAATCGAGCGTGCGCGGAAAAAATACTTCTCCGACTTTAAGTGGTAGTGTGGTAGAATTAATTAGGAACTGTATGAATGACATTCCTACCGAGAGTTGGAAAAGTTCTGTTAGTCATGTTATAAATGTTGAAAACTCGTACCTTTCTGTAAAATCAATTGCGCCAATTATAGTTAATTTAGATGAGGATAGCGATAGCGACACTGAACTAAATATAGAATAGAATTGTAATTTGAATAAATTACTTCTATATCTCCTACATTATGTAAAATTCAAATTTCTTAAGTTTGACTCTGTAGCACATTTGCATCTTTTACCAGATGATTTTCTACACAATGGGATTAAATCGGGTGCAGTTAATAAGCCAATACCATTTACTGTGAAAATACTATACTGTCTTATTGAATGTTTTTTTTTTCAGTTAACGTACAATGGATGTTGTGAACACAATTTTGACGAAGTGCAGAAAGCCGAAGATTGGTGATACAGGTGTAAGAAACTAGCTTCAACTCTGAATTAGTATCGTTCTTTGCGATTTTTTCAAAAAGATGTGTCGTCTCTAGAGATAAGTCAATATTTCAACAGCAGAAAAGATGAATGAAGTGAAGCACAGTTTCCGTAACAGCTTTCCAATATAGAGAATGAACATAAAGCAAATATAACCTAGTTATTGCCAAAGCTCCCTTGTATACTAAGTAGCACGGATAAAGATATTGGGATACAGCAGTCCTACTGAAATTCAACCATATTGTAATATTTTGACATATATCCTCCAACTGTTTCTTGCACAGGCTGAATGAAGTCTTCATTGATCAGTTGTGATCCCTTCGCTGATATTGTTCGATACAATATCTTTTATTCCTTCATTTTTCATTATTATGAAAATTCTCAATATTTCCATATATATTCATAGTATTTTTCCAAACCCATCAGAAAAATTTTCACCCTTCAATATGGGTCTAGCAGAGGAAACTCAAGGTTCTGTCAGGGAGAGAAAAAATCCAAACAAATGTGCTTTGTGAATAAGAAACGTAAGGACGACATGCTTGGACCACCAACCGACCAGAGCATAATAGATTTCTTAAAGTTACAGTGAACAAGACCATGGGCTATCACTGAATAATCTTAATGAATGGGTTTCGCATTTCAACAAAACGTTTTGTCTTCGCGAAATGGGGATTTAGTGCTCTATGGCAGAGGGCGTTATATTCGATATCCCTCTCTCTCTTTCTTATTTGATAATAATAGTAATCAATCGATTAGCTGAAAAGAAGAAGTTCAGCTGTACCAACCGAGGTTTGCTCACTATTCTCTCACATACCCAAATGAATGTTTCTGTTACAAATGAGGTATAACTGAAACAATATTGCTTACATGTCTATTCCGTAAAACACCGTTAATGAACGATCCGTTATCAAACGACTGGCGGTAACTAGCTCTCAACGATACATATGAACAATATGTCAAAAATACCAAAAAACTACTTCAAGTCGTTAGCCAACTGAACAATTTCTATTCCTGTTAACAAACGTTAAATTATGTCGTTCACTACCGACTTGCAACGATTTTATATTTTTACGGAATAAGATTTGACACAAATATCGTTAATTTAACGATAGTAGATGGATAACGACATCGCTATGAGTTACGGAATAGACCTATTGGTCTGGTTCAGGTTTCACTATTGACTTACACCAGGTCGATTCCAGTTCTATTCAACCCAGTTCTAGTCGACATAGAATCTGCTGATGAAAATTAATTTGAAATTTATGGTTGTACAGAATTCACGAAAACCATAGAAGAAATAACCATCCGGAAATAAAGCCATATATCCACTCAATTTGGTGATCATTTTGATATCGTGAAAGCTACCTACCTCAACGTGTTATTATTTCAAAAATTCCACATGTCATATAAGATAAAAACAATGTCCCCTGTCACTTGATCACTGAATGGAAATATGATTCAGCGTACTAAGCGTTGTTATGTACCAAGAAAATTCCTGCAAGAGCTTGCTGGATCATCTAAATATTCTGAAAATATTTCTACAACATTGTTTGAATATCCTCGTTATATCCTATGGACGAATGAAAAGGACTGAAATTGACGTTTCACACCATGTCTGTTCAAAAAATGGTGGTACATAGCTATATTATATTTTAGTGTTTTCAGTTTTGTTTCAAGCAGCTGCTTAGCATCGGCTCATGACTCATATTCAGACGGGTTCCCACTATTCTTCTTCTCCTATTAGCAATTCCATTTATAGTGCATTGATTGACGCTTAGTCCCACAGTTGTTGTTGTTAACAATAAAATTTGAATCGAATGGGCCGTCCATTGTCCACAGATTAAATTCAAATACTATAATGAAATTTCAGATGAGCATAATTTGCGTATGAGGTGTACAGTACACATCATATGAAGCCATTCATTTTTAAAGTTTGCACTTCAAATGTAATCTAAGTCCTGTCGCCAATGCCCTGCTAATAGATCTAAGTGGCAAATCGCTCCACGCTGTTTACACGGCTCATAATAAATTGCGCGGTATGTATGTCCAGTAAGTTGAGCGGCGCAATAAGATCTAAGTGCTAGGTATTGTTTCTTTGTCCACGTCTTCATGTTGTGACCTGTTGGTTTGAGAGCTCAGTTAGTAGACGAAGTATTTTTGATGTTGATTGTTGTTAATCGTTTAAAGTGTAATTATGGATGATACAGGGAATTCACTACGGAAGAAAGTAAAAATATAGAAAGATCAAGGAGAGGCAGAAAGAAGAAAGTTCAGGAAATTCGACGAAGAAAAAGACAGCCAAAACCACCGCCAGAAAATGAGGTTAGTTTAGATTTGTTTAGATTTCAGACCTTGTTTTATTAAAAAAGTCGTTGTTTACAGCTTATCTGCAAGTGTGCTTATCAGTGCAAGGAGATCACAGATGTGAAAGTGACACTGTACGAAAGTTTCAACAAACTTGACGAAAATGCGAAAGGAACCCACCTAATGGGGCTTATAGATATCATACCTGTTCAGAGACGCCGACATGGAACATATGAAACCCCTGCTGCTAGTAGAAGGCAAGCAACAATTAGTTACACCATTCCAGATTCATCTGGATACATGAACAAAGTATGTAAGAGATCTTTTTTGAGTATCTTTGGGATTTCACCACAGAAAATTACATTACTTGTGAAAAGAAAAAAAGCTGGAGACACTGTATTCAAAGATAAACGTGGTGGAGCTAGACACATAAAATATTCAATGAATGACAGTGAGATGGTTAGGGCTCACATAAATTCATTTCCGAGAGATGTTAGCCATTACAGCCGAGCTAAAAACGACAAAGAGTATTTGAGCCCTGACCTCAATATCAACAGGCTATTTCATGCTTTTCACGCACTCTACCCTGACAGCAACCTATAAATTCTACAGAAAAGTATTTCTTAAGGACTTCCCCTTGCTCTCCTTTAAAAAGCCACGTGTGGATACTTGTAAGACGTGTGATCTTCTTCACATGCAATCCACTAGTGATGGAAGGCCACAGGCACACCAAGCTAAGATTCAACTGGAGTTACACCAACGGAAGGCCAAGAAGGCATTTGAATGTATGAAAAATGAAAGAGTTTCCAGCACACTTCCGGCAAGCACCACTATTAATGTTGTAATGGACTTACAAAAGGTATTTGCCATTCCAAAGCTCACACACAGTGACATGTACTACAGCCGTCAACTTTCCTGTTACAACTTTGGTATACACGTAAGCGATACCTCAGATGGTATAATGTGTGTTTGGCATGAAGGTCAGTCTGGCCGCGGAGGAAACCAGATAGCCTCATGTCTGTTTCAAGCAATAAACTCTGGAATTCTGTCTACGCATGAAAAACACCTAATTGTATGGAGTGATAACTGTGGTGGCCAGTTAAAAAACAGAATGTTGGTATGTTTGTATAAGTTCTTAGTAGCGGTGGGATTGTTCCATACCATTGAACACAAATTTCTGATTACTGGTCACAGCTTTTCGTCTGCGGATAGAGATTTTGCTCTAATCGAAAAGCGAGCAAAGGTTCCGAAGATGGAATCTGTTGAAGATATCATGCGAGTTTTAACAACCACTAGGCATTCCAAACCATTCAAAGTTTTGGATATGTCTGAAAAGTTCTTTGACTTCGACGAAGCTGCAACTCCATACATAACTACAAAAAAGCTCGGCATTTCAAAGGTATCATGTCTTAAAGTTAGCAAACAAGATTTTGGTTATGTTCTGTTCAAACGTAATTTTTCGGAGGTAGGTCCCTGGGAGAAGTGCTACGTCCTGAAAAAAAATGTGACCATCAACGACATTGCCAGAATGACTCTGGAAAAATTACCTTCCAGTGTGCCTATTTCAGAAAACAAGAAGAAAGATCTTCGTGCAATGCTGAACTTCATATCTGACGAAAATAAAGCTTTTTACAGCTCCTTGTATGAGTAACCCAGTATGGACATAGATTATTTTGCGGGGAGAATGTAAATGGACATAGATCTTTCCAAAAAATGTGACTTTGATTTTTTTTTTATTGGTGTGTTGCTAACGTAAGCCTATCAGTTTCATTATATAACTGTGTCTCTATATGTAAAAAACACAAACTAGATTTTTGTTCAATAAAAATATATGTGATAAAAAACTGAGCGATCATTTGTTATTTCCCGCCAATTTTATTTTTTGCACTTAGATCACTTTGAAATGAATGTCTTCATATATGTAACCCAAAACGAGTTCCGCTCTTTCACGAATATCTATATTTCAACTCACCGTTGAATCATATTTCGAACTCAACTGCTTGAACACTTAGAATGAAAATCCATCCTGGAGAAGAAATATGTTCTCACAACCCAACAATGCATAGCAATAAGAAAGAAGGAGAATAAACGGGCAATCCCCCATCCAGAACGAGCAAATTTATGATAAAGATGTGTGTATCGAATCGTCTGGGTGATTTACAAGCTGGAAATAGCGAAATCGGTGAGGAAGTATTCGATTGTCATACAATAGTTGTGTACGAAGGGTGAGTAATATCTTTCAGGCGGTTCAATTCCAATGGTGTATGTTTCTTCGACTCTTCTTTCGAGCAAAGAAATGAATTTTTCATGAGAGGGTAGATAAACATACAGATTGTCATACAATAGTTCTTCGACTCTTCTTCCAAGCAGAAAAATGAATTTTTCATGCGACAGTAGATACAAATACACAGAGTAGATTTTCGGTAGACGCTCAAAAATGAAGCAGCAGTCAAGAATATTTTCAGAAGGTTGTAATAAGCAAGAAATAAACCCCATTCACATCAAAAAGCAAGAAAGCATCCAACAATTTTGACTATTTGTTTCTTGTCAACCATAATTTTGCCGTCACTTCAAAGTTCGGTTCAAATCGGCTGTCATGGATGCTCAACCGGCAGTGCCAATGACTTCAGTATCGCTAGTGATGTACTGACCTTTCGTTGAAAAGAGAATACATTAACAAGTTTTATGTTCATGTTGAATTTTATTCATATGTGTTTTGGGCTTGTTTCATGCTCAATTATTGTTGTCTACAGATCTTGAACAATAAATAGTCATTTTCTGGTACTTGCTGTAATAATTCAACCACAAAAGTGCTCACGGCTGTTTTCACGAAAGTATCCTAAAGATCCTAACAAGTATGAATTCAGAAGATAATATTGGAATGATCGATAAAGTTTCAGATATCCGTCACATATATACTGTTGAACCATTCTCTCTTCGTTCCCACAATATTACTCCCGCCATTTTCGATTGATATTGTTGACGAAATGGACATTGGATAAGAACATTTTGCATGCGAAGACCCTTCGAATGTTGTGTTACAGATCGTATAGAATATAAATTTAATAAACGCAATTTGTTTAGTGCCTGAAAAATGAACTTCCTCAATCCGGATTTGAACCCACGTCTCCCATTAACTAGATAGATTCCAAGCATCGAAAAAATCTGCTACTTCACTCAAAACTTCAGTGCATCTAATATCGATTCCGCTATATAATAAATGAAGCATGAGCATCTGCCGTGAAATGAGTTTTTTTGACAGCTGATTCTACTTGTTTTGTAAATAAAGTGAACAGCACTGGTCCTAAAATTGAACCCTGCGGAACACCTATATAGACACTACTCATATCAGAGTTAGTCAATTATTCCATTGTTCCACGTTGCCTCTAATGATACAAATTGTTTCCGTTTATCAAGAAAATAACGAACCCATGAGAAAACAATATCTCTCAAACCGTAAGATTCAAGCTCCGACAACAGTAATTCGTGGTTGTCGCAATCGAATGCCCTGCTCATGTCACAAAAATATTGCTACAGGACATTCACCCGCGTCGAGAAATGTTATTGTTTTTTGTTCATAATACAGTTAAGATTCTTCCTGGGGTTCACCAAATAATAATCCAAACAACACTACTTTTATTAAAAACTATTCATCACATTAAAATACGATCACTTAAACTGCTCAGCTGAACAATCTAATGCTCTTTACTAAATCTCTACTTATACAACTTCGACTCTCCACTAAGTTCTGAATTCTCCAATCTCAATATTACCAACTCTCTCTACTAGATGACGAAGCATCTTCCTATTTATACTTGCTTACGCCTATGGAGAATCTTCCAGACAGGTCTCGATGATGTGTGATGGGTATCGAATTTTCTACGCGAGTCTGGATTTCCTGGAAGGCTACATACTTTCTTCGACCCCTCATATTATTTTGCGTTCACGAGCGACAGGGCCGGCGCTAGGAGATATCGCTATCTAAGTAGATTTTTCAACGCTAAACCCATGCTTATTTTGATTCAAAATCTTGAAAGATGTAAAAACCTTTCCAGAAAAACATTTCCCAATACCCGGGAGAGACTACATGGGATGGTAACAGGTCTGTAGTTGTTCACCAGCCTGGAGTCCATCTTCTCCAAAAGTGCCACTTTTTACGTTTCAAGGAAATTCACTGCACTCAAATGATTAAGTCATCAAGTATGTTAGTGGTGTCGAAATTATAACTCTTTTCAGAATGAAAACGGGAATATCGTTTGAACCCGATGGCTTTCCTGTTTTCAACTTAACTTTCAACATCTTCCGTGAATAAGTTCAGGAACATAGAATCAGTGTTGACACTTTTATTTTACGGAAACCAATGATGATTTAGAAGGTGGTATGCTATTAACGATATCAATAGGGTTGTTAACAAAAAATTCATTAAACTCGGTATATGCTATCACTTTATGGGGGGATCGCCTCATGGAAAAATAATAATTATTCTGCAGAGGAATACTGTCAGAGTCGAAGGTGCAGATCCCACAGATTCCTGTAGGACTATTTCGAATATCTCTAGTGTAATTTTCGCATTAGGCAAAATCATGCACATGTCTCTTTTATGTTGTTGATTTGAATATACATATGTAATTTTGACTTATATGCGTGTTTTGAAATATTTCAGTTGCTTTCGACGCGTTTCACGAATTTTTTGTTTGACACACCAAATTAATGATTCATGATTCTTGCTATTTCCAGCAAATATGCATTATAGCTCCAGCAACACTCAAAAATTGTAAGAAAATCAAACATTCACCAGAAAAAATTCAATTCTAGAATGTTCGTACTTCTGTGAATATCGCAATTTTCAACTTCTTCTTCTTCTTTCTCAAAAATCATTTCCATTTTTCTTTATTGATCCATAATATAATGTATGTCCAACGTGGAATACACTACGTTCGCTCATGGAGTATTTCAATGCAAAACGAGTTTCACTGAACAAATCGAAATATTTCCATATATTCACCAACTCTTCCGAATTCATCTGAATCGCATTTTCAACAGCTGATATGTGGAAGGTGAAATCAAGAAAAGCGGAACACACGTTTACATTCCAGGGTCACTCCCAAGTTCCTAGCTAACTAACTTAGCTAATGCATCTTCGACAGCTCCGATATGAATATAACCTCCCTCCGAATGATATAATTAACTCACATTGAACCATTCACTCGTTCCAAACAGAGATTTTTTGTTTTTATCCCGTTTCCCCAGACTGTGAAATGTTCTATAAAACAAACTGAAGTTACTTTTCTATTTTCCATGCCAACTTGTCCTTGCGCCATTCAAAATTAATTGGAGTTACTTTTTAAGTTAATAATGACTTTTTAATCAGAAATATGGAATTAAAATCACGTCTTTCAGACTCAGGCAAGTGAAATGTGATAAAGTTTCAACGCGGTTTTTCTTTTTATTTGACTTGTCACTGTAATAGAATGAGTTTTATATTTCTCCATGTATTGCACTCAACTATCGATCTATTTTATCCGCTTACTCATTAATCTCTGTGATACATCTCATCCAAGATGTATCTGCAACTTTTTTCGAAATATTGGATGCTGTGATAATTAACCGAGATGAAAAAATAAAAGGAAATTTTGATGTCAGTCAGTTTCGTCGTTTACTCAATTTAGTACAGGTAATAGGGAGCGAGCTACTCGTGTCCATAATGCATAATTAGGCGGGAGTTATTTTATTTCATAGATAGTTGCAGTCTGACGTACTTAACCTAAAAACACAAAATACTTACTAAAATGGCGAACGGGAGTGCCGCCATTTTGTGAAAAACCGTTTGGGCCTGTATCTCCGTAACCGTGCACTTTGGGCCCACAATTATGAAAACCTTTTTTATAGATAATTAAATTTCCTATCTTTTTTATTCAATAATTTTTTTCGTAGCACTTACCGTTCACGACTTATATTATTTTTTCTTTTTGTTCATTCACTTTTTTACCGATATCTCTTTTTAAATAATTGTTCAAACGATAAATTATTTATAATAAAACTTTTGAATCGATCAATTTTCTACAACTTTTATTCAAAACTTTTTTCTCTAAAGTTAATATTTTCGATGTTACAACGCGTTAATTTCAATCGTCTTGTATCTGGGAGATCAACGCCAGCTGAGCCTGGCCATCGATGAAGATATTGGAGTAGTGATACAACAGGCATTCTGGCTCATTTCAAGGTCACATCTAGCGATTGGAGTTGGAATATGCCATCGGTACATGTGGCGGTACATGGGAACGTGTCATGTTCTGGGTACGGCGATTGGAGTTGGAATATGACATCGTTACATGTGACGGTACATGGGTACGTGTCATGTTCTCTCCTGCGGGCAGCAGGCAAAACTTTTTTATTTGAAGAGATATCGAAAAATTACATTTGGAAAAAATGATCAGCGTCGAAAAATAACGAAGACCTATTGTTGGAGAAAAATTAAAAAAAATTACTTTAGATTCTATGGGTGTTTATTGTGTAACATGTCGGTTTTTTTCGGACACTCTGTAGACCATACCGTTGCTCGTAATCGAAAAACAAAAAAACTGTCGTGTACGTCTCAAAATACTCTACACTTTTCAGTCGAAACATTTTTTTCTAAACCGATCGGAAAATGGAAAAATCGGGAAATTTCTGAAATTCATGTTTGGAGTTTTTTTTTTTGTGAATATCTCGGAAACGGATGAGAAAATCAAAAATCACCAGGAGTAAAAAAATGATCACCTTAGTGTATACTATGAAAAACTTCGAGACATTTTTTTTCTAAAATCAACAGTACGGTAAATATGATTTTTTTTCAAGAAAACAAACTATATCTCCGAAACCACTCACTTTATCAAAATTTGTCATGGGAGTGAAATTGTAGATCTCGTCGAATACTATGAAAACTTAAAATCATTTTTCCTCTAGATTCAATAGTTTAGGAAATATCGACGAAAAGCTGTAAAATTCAATCGACTTAAAAACTACAAAGTACGAAAATTTCTAGCATGACCAGAACCACCAAATTTCAAATTATCAAAATTCAACGATGTTATTTCAACCATAAAAATGAAAACCAGAAATTAAACACTTTAATAAAAATTCATTCGAATGGATGCGAGATTATGGGATTTTCCAAACGTTGATGAATGTTTATTGAGATAATGATATCAATTGGATGCAGGCGCGCTGACAGGAAATGCGAAATTGATAATGAAATTGGTTTATGCACATTCTGCGATAAGAAAATTAATTCAATAATATGAACAATGGGTTTTTCCAGTCTGAGGTTTTGTTAGATTAACAAGTCACTTCGAAAGATCAGTTCATGCTTGAGAGTGTTACCAGTGACAAGTGCACCAATAATTTTTTTGAAGTCACTTCGAAAAATCAGTTCATACTTGAGAGTGATACCAGTGACAAGTGCGTCAATTATTTCTTGAAAGTAAGTGTTTTTCACCCTGCGGAACACCTATATAGACACTACTCATATCAGAGTTAGTCAATTATTCCATTGTTCCACGTTGCCTCTAATGATACAAATTGTTTCCGTTTATCAAGAAAATAACGAAGCCATGAGAAAACAATATCTCTCAAACCGTAAGATTCAAGCTCCGACAACAGTAATTCGTGGTTGTCGCAATCGAATGCCCTGCTCATGTCACAAAAATATTGCTACAGGACATTCACCCGCGTCGAGAAATGTTATTGTTTTTTGTTCATAATACAGTTAAGATTCTTCCTGGGGTTCACCAAATAATAATCCAAACAACACTACTTTTATTAAAAACTATTCATCACATTAAAATACGATCACTTAAACTGCTCAGCTGAACAATCTAATGCTCTTCACTAAATCTCTACTTATACAACTTCGACTCTCCACTAAGTTCTGAATTCTCCAATCTCAATATTACCAACTCTCTCTACTAGATGACGAAGCATCTTCCTATTTATACTTGCGTACGCCTATGGAGAATCTTCCAGACAGGTCTCGATGATGTGTGATGGGTATCGAATTTTCTACGCGAGTCTGGATTTCCTGGAAGGCTACATACTTTCTTCGACCCCTCATATTATTTTGCGTTCACGAGCGACAGGGCCGGCGCTAGGAGATATCGCTATCTAAGTAGATTTTTCAACGCTAAACCCATGCTTATTTTGATTCAAAATCTTGAAAGATGTAAAAACCTTTCCAGAAAAACATTTCCCAATACCCGGGAGAGACTACATGGGATGGTAACAGGTCTGTAGTTGTTCACCAGCCTGGAGTCCATCTTCTCCAAAAGTGCCACTTTTTACGTTTCAAGGAAATTCACTGCACTCAAATGATTAAGTCATCAAGTATGTTAGTGGTGTCGAAATTATAACTCTTTTCAGAATGAAAACGGGAATATCGTTTGAACCCGATGGCTGTCCTGTTTTCAACTTAACTTTCAACATCTTCCGTGAATAAGTTCAGGAACATAGAATCAGTGTTGACACTTTTATTTTACGGAAACCAATGATGATTTAGAAGGTGGTATGCTATTAACGATATCAATAGGGTTGTTAACAAAAAATTCATTAAACTCGGTATATGCTATCACTTTATGGGGGGATCGCCTCATGGAAAAATAATAATTATTCTGCAGAGGAATACTGTCAGAGTCGAAGGTGCAGATCCCACAGATTCCTGTAGGACTATTTCGAATATCTCTAGTGTAATATTTGCATTAGGCAAAATCATGCACATGTCTCTTTTATGTTGTTGATTTGAATATACATATGTAATTTTGACTTATATGCGTGTTTTGAAATATTTCAGTTGCTTTCGACGCGTTTCACGAATTTTTTGTTTGACACACCAAATTAATGATTCATGATTCTTGCTATTTCCAGCAAATATGCATTATAGCTCCAGCAACACTCAAAAATTGTAAGAAAATCAAACATTCACCAGAAAAAATTCAATTCTAGAATGTTCGTATTTCTGTGAATATCGCAATTTTCAACTTCTTCTTCTTCTTTCTCAAAAATCATTTCCATTTTTCTTTATTGATCCATAATATAATGTATGTCCAACGTGGAATACACTACGTTCGCTCATGGAGTATTTCAATGCAAAACGAGTTTCACTGAACAAATCGAAATATTTCCATATATTCACCAACTCTTCCGAATTCATCTGAATCGCATTTTCAACAGCTGATATGTGGAAGGTGAAATCATGAAAAGCGGAACACACGTTTACATTCCAGGGTCACTCCCAAGTTCCTAGCTAACTAACTTAGCTAATGCATCTTCGACAGCTCCGATATGAATATAACCTCCCTCCGAATGATATAATTAACTCACATTGAACCATTCACTTGTTCCAAACAGAGATTTTTTGTTTTTATCCCGTTTCCCCAGACTGTGAAATGTTCTATAAAACAAACTGAAGTTACTTTTCTATTTTCCATGCCAACTTGTCCTTGCGCCATTCAAAATTAATTGGAGTTACTTTTTAAGTTAATAATGACTTTTTAATCAGAAATATGGAATTAAAATCACGTCTTTCAGACTCAGGCAAGTGAAATGTGATAAAGTTTCAACGCGGTTTTTCTTTTTATTTGACTTGTCACTGTAATAGAATGAGTTTTATATTTCTCCATGTATTGCACTCAACTATCGATCTATTTTATCCGCTTACTCATTAATCTCTGTGATACATCTCATCCAAGATGTATCTGCAACTTTTTTCGAAATATTGGATGCTGTGATAATTAACCGAGATGAAAAAATAAAAGGAAATTTTGATGTCAGTCAGTTTCGTCGTTTACTCAATTTAGTACAGGTAATAGGGAGCGAGCTACTCGTGTCCATAATGCATAATTAGGCGGGAGTTATTTTATTTCATAGATAGTTGCAGTCTGACGTACTTAACCTAAAAACACAAAATACTTACTAAAATGGCGAACGGGAGTGCCGCCATTTTGTGAAAAACCGTTTGGGCCTGTATCTCCGTAACCGTGCACTTTGGGCCCACAATTATGAAAACCTTTTTTATAGATAATTAAATTTCCTATCTTTTTTATTCTATAATTTTTTTCGTAGCACTTACCGTTCACGACTTATATTATTTTTTCTTTTTGTTCATTCACTTTTTTACCGATATCTCTTTTTAAATAATTGTTCAAACGATAAATTATTTATAATAAAACTTTTGAATCGATCAATTTTCTACAACTTTTATTCAAAACTTTTTTCTCTAAAGTTAATATTTTCGATGTTACAACGCGTTAATTTCAATCGTCTTGTATCTGGGAGATCAACGCCAGCTGAGCCTGGCCATCGATGAAGATATTGGAGTAGTGATACAACAGGCATTCTGGCTCATTTCAAGGTCACATCTAGCGATTGGAGTTGGAATATGCCATCGGTACATGTGGCGGTACATGGGAACGTGTCATGTTCTGGGTACGGCGATTGGAGTTGGAATATGACATCGGTACATGTGACGGTACATGGGTACGTGTCATGTTCTCTCCTGCGGGCAGCAGGCAAAACTTTTTTATTTGAAGAGATATCGAAAAATTACATTTGGAAAAAATGATCAGCGTCGAAAAATAACAAAGACCTATTGTTGGAGAAAAATTAAAAAAAATTACTTTAGATTCTATGGGTGTTTATTGTGTAACATGTCGGTTTTTTTCGGACACTCTGTAGACCATACCGTTGCTCGTAATCGAAAAACAAAAAAACTGTCGTGTACGTCTCAAAATACTCTACACTTTTCAGTCGAAACATTTTTTTCTAAACCGATCGGAAAATGGAAAAATCGGGAAATTTCTGAAATTCATGTTTGGAGTTTTTTTTTTTGTGAATATCTCGGAAACGGATAAGAAAATCAAAAATCACCAGGAGTAAAAAAATGATCACCTTAGTGTATACTATGAAAAACTTCGAGACATTTTTTTTCTAAAATCAACAGTACGGTAAATATGATTTTTTTTCAAGAAAACAAACTATATCTCCGAAACCACTCACTTTATCAAAATTTGTCATGGGAGTGAAATTGTAGATCTCGTCGAATACTATGAAAACTTAAAATCATTTTTCCTCTAGATTCAATAGTTTAGGAAATATCGACGAAAAGCTGTAAAATTCAATCGACTCAAAAACTACAAAGTACGAAAATTTCTAGCATGACCAGAACCACCAAATTTCAAATTATCAAAATTCAACGATGTTATTTCAACCATAAAAATGAAAACCAGAAATTAAACACTTTAATAAAAATTCATTCGAATGGATGCGAGATTATGGGATTTTCCAAACGTTGATGAATGTTTATTGAGATAATGATATCAATTGGATGCAGGCGCGCTGACAGGAAATGCGAAATTGATAATGAAATTGGTGTATGCACATTCTGCGATAAGAAAATTAATTCAAATCATATGAACAATGGGTTTTTCCAGTCTGAGGTTTTGTTAGATTAACAAGTCACTTCGAAAGATCAGTTCATGCTTGAGAGTGTTACCAGTGACAAGTGCACCAATAATTTTTTTGAAGTCACTTCGAAAAATCAGTTCATACTTGAGAGTGATACCAGTGACAAGTGCGTCAATTATTTCTTGAAAGTAAGTGTTTTTCAATTGTTTTCCATGTTCACCTTCTGAGTTGTAGTTCTCATTGATTTTCATACGTTCTTAGTTCAGCTTTCAGATGAATTTTAATGTGATATAATTCAGAGCCAGTTTAATAATCATTTCTAGTTCAAATTGTTTTTATGCACACCTTTGAAGGATTATTGTTTTCCATTGAATTTGAAATTCGAAGCGGTTCATTTTTTCAGATCAAATTTATCTTAGATTCACTTTAATGTTTCAATGTGCACCTTTGAGGGACTATTCTTTTCCATTGAATTTGTAATTCGAAGCGGTTCATTTTTTCAGTTCAAATTTTCCTTAGTTTACTTGAATGTTTTCACCTAGACTGCTTGTTTTTTCTGGGGGAGAATGTGTGTGATTCTGCTTCAGAGAGGTGTCCCAAAATTTAACAAATGATTTTAGTCAAATATCCCTCCGTTCATTGAGAGAAAGTGTTCATGTGATTTGTGATCCTTTTTTATTTTTGTTTCTCAGAGATGGATCTACAAAAATTAAACGCCAAATCAGTCATAGTCGAGAAGAAACCAATTATTAAAGTTGCGGATTTGCCTATAGGGACGCCGCACAAAATATTAGCAGCCAAAATTGTACGAGGGAAATTTGGTGAGACGGTGCTGTTGGATTTGGATGACAAGGTATCGTTTTTGCCGCAGAGAGTGACGGAGGACTACCGCTCCTACCTGGAAGAATTTTCGTCGGGAAAATACGCCATTGTGTTCAAGGGGCTGGTTGACATCGGGAAACCCAATCGTGTTGCTTCATTTGAAATTGTACAAAATTAAGGTTAGTATCGTCGTTTAATATGCAGAGAATTTTTGCAATATTTTTTGTACCTAAAGTTCTATAGATCACTACCATCATCCCATGAAACACACTCTCAATTTTTTTTATATTTTGTATTAAAAAACGGAATTATTTCAGAACAATAAATATATCAACGTGTCCAGAACCATTTCGACAGCGTTCACAGAACCACCTCAGTAGCCTTTCATCGAGTCTTCCCTGGCAGTCTAGCTTCACAGCAGCGTCCTCAGCAGTCCCTAGCCTCAGCAGAGCCTTCCCTCAGCAGCTTCCAGAACCATCAGCGTACAGAACAACTTCATCGCACCAATAATTTCTGAACAATCGGTGAGTCTCATCAATAAAATCCAAATGACCGATTTTCCAAAAACAATGTCGGTAATTGATAAATACCTTTCACTCATCAGAGATAATTATTCAGATGATATTGCCAAAAGAGCTGTACAATTTATCAATAAGCATATACAAAAATGCGTTTCAGCTATGAAAAAAATTAACTTCTCGGTTGGGGAAAAAAAGAAAATAATTACAAAAATTGGAGAATTGAAACGCTTCAGACTGATTATCAGAATGATGAATAATAAACATACAGGCTCAGGTTTACAGCGACGAAGCTCCAGGGTAAAGTGGCGAAATGTTAACAATGTTTTCAATCGTAGAGTAAAAACGGGGGTAATCATCAATTTAACCCATAAAGATCCTAAAAATTTTCTAGGTGATGCTTTTTTCTTATTCAAACGTGAGATTTCCAAAATTTTGAAAGAAATGTCAATTCTCAAAGTTAACTTAACATTTTCAGGTGATTTTATTAAAAATTCAAATGATGGGGAAATTGTTGATCGGAAATATTTCAGTACCCCAAATAGAGTTATAGATTCAGGTACAGACTTGACTGCTTGGTACAATGAAAACGCTGTGGATGTAATATTGAATAAACTAAGTGAATTTGAGGAACACATGTCGGGTTGGGCTTTGAGTAAAATTCTTTTGTTGGAAGTAGCAATAAATAAATTTGAAATTGGTAACGGTTCTTCTTTCATTCCGCTACCGAAACAAATCGCAATTAAGCATGCATGCATCAATGTACGAAATGATGATGAAATGTGCTTCTTTTGGAGTATTATTAGCGCCTTATATCCTGTAGAAAAAAACTCAGACAGAGTGTCAAATTATCCGCACTATTCTACAGTTTTGAATACTACAGGGCTGAATACTCCAATGGAGATACATCAAATTCCCAAATTTGAGCAACTCAATGATATTTCTGTGAATGTTTACACTTTAGAATTGAATCAAGCAAATCAAAAATCATTTTATGTGGTAGTACCTGCCAGACTCACGACCAAAAAACGACTCAGACATGTTAATTTGCTATTGATTCAAGACAATTATTTTCCAAAATTGAACGATTATGAGGCACCTCCTATTGATGATGACAAGACCGAAATTAAATTTCATTACTGTTGGATTAAAAACATATCGCGATTATTGAGTTTCCAATTGAATAAATACCACTGTAAAAAATTTGTATGTGATAGATGTCTAAATTATTTTCATTCTGAACAAAAATTAGATGATCATACTGTTTTGTGTGAAAAAGTGAACGACTGTAAAATTTCGTTCCCTACATATGATTATGTGGAATTTCGAAATCATATTTATAAACAAAAATGCCCATTCATGATTTTCGCCGATTTTGAGTCACTGTTGGAAAAATGTAATGAAAGCATATCAAACAAAACTACAAAATACCAAAGACATATACCTTTCAGTGCAGGCTACTACTTAAAGTGTTCCTATGACGACAGTCTCTCTCGTTTCAAAAGCTATCGAGGTGAAGACTGTATGAAATGGTTTGCTGATGAGTTGTCCGATATTGCAAAATATGTCGAATCTAAAATAAAGAATATTGAACCGATGATAGTGCCTCTGAATACAATCGCTGCAACGACTTGTCATATTTGTGAGAAGCCATTCACCCCCAAAGATGTTATCGTACGTGACCACGATCACTTTACGGGGGTGTTTCGGGGGTGGGCGCATCAAGCTCCTTGTAACGTCAATTTTCGAAAATTATTCATGGTACCCATTACTTTTCATAATCTTTCAGGATACGACAGTCACTTCATTATAAGAGATCTCGCAAAAAAAGGATGTGTGAGCATACTTCCTTCAAATAAAGAGAAATATATTTCCTTTACACTGAACGATGCTGCAACTAAAATTAAATTTCGATTTATAGATTCTTTCCGATTCATGGGAACGTCGTTGGATGAATTAGCATCCACATTGAATCAAAATAATCTGAAAATTTTGAAAAAAGAATTTATCCATTTAGATGCTGAGAAATTCGCTCTTCTCACCAAGAAGGGGGTATTTCCATATGATTATATAGATAGCATGGAAAAATTGAACGACTCTGAGTTACCACCACGAGAAGTATTCTATAATAAATTAAACGATGAACACATAACAGAAGAGAAATATGCTCACGCACAAAATGTTTGGAAGTCATTCCAAATTACAAATTTAGGGGCGTATGCCGACCTATATTTGAAAACAGATATTTTATTATTGGCGGATGTTTTTGAGAATTTTCGGGAAAAAAGCATAACGACTTATGGGTTGGATCCCGCGTGGTATTATACTATGCCGGGGTACACGTGGGATGCTATGTTGAAGTATACAAAATGTAAATTACGAATTTTAAAAGACATTGACATGATTATGTTCATAGAAAAAGGGATAAGGGGTGGAATATCGGTTTGTTCGAATAGATATTCAAGAGCAAATAATAAATATATGGAAGCATACGATGCTGAAAAACCTTCGAAATATCTTTCATATTTAGACGTTAATAATTTATATGGGTGGGCAATGTCGGAATTTTTACCGTACGACAATTTTCAGTGGGTTGAAAATTTTGATAAGGATGTTACTCAAATCCCCAACAATGCTTCGGAAGGCTACATATTGGAAGTCGATTTGGAGTATCCTGAGAGATTACATGATTTACATAAAGATTTTCCATTTTGTCCAGAGCATCGAGCACCACCAAATTCCAAACAGAAAAAATTAATGGGCACCCTGTATAATAAAGACAAATATATTTTGCACTATCGTAACTTGAAACAGGCACTGAATAACGGTTTGATTCTGACGAAAATTCATCGGGTTCTGAAATTCAAACAATCTGCGTGGCTGCGTCCCTATATCGAAATGAATACTCGTCTAAGGGCTGTAGCCACCAGTTCTTTCGAAAAAAATTTATATAAACTAATGAATAATGCCGTTTTTGGAAAAACAATGGAGAACATCCGGTTACACCGGGTGGTCAAACTTGTAAATTCGTGGAACGGTCGTTATGGTGCTAAGAATTTAATTTCTAGCCCCCGATTTCAGAGTCGAACTATTTTCGATACAGACTTGATAGCTATTGAATTGAGAAAGGCTGAACTCATATTCAATAAACCTTTGTACATTGGAATGGCAATATTAGACATTTCAAAAACATGCATGTTCGATTTCCATTACGACTTTATGATACCCACTTTGGGTAAAGAAAATTGCAAATTAATGTATTCAGACACGGACAGCTTCATATACGAAATAACGTGTGAAGATTTATATTCGGAACTCGTTAAAAAACACCTATCAAAATTTGATACTTCAGATTATTCACCCGATAATAAGTTTCAAATTCCACTTGTGAATAAAAAAATTCCTGGCTTAATGAAAGATGAGGCAAATGGTGAAATTATCACAGATTTTGTAGGGCTACGTTCCAAAATGTACGCCTATAAGGTGCAAGGCGGAAAAGTTACCAAAAAATCAAAGGGAGTTCGATATAATGTAGTCAAAAATAAAATCAATTTCGAAGATTATATCGATTGTCTCAAGAATTTCAAGGAAAAGATACGTGAACAGTGTACTATTCGCTCATACGCCCACAACGTTTTCAGCATCAAGCAGATGAAAAAGGCCCTGAGTCCACATGACGACAAACGAAAATTAATCCCCAAATCATTTGACACTTTACCCTGGGGGCACTATAGCTTGAAATGAGGTTTTCATTTGGATTTTTTTATTGATGAGACGATTTTTTTGTTCTAGTTTTAATATGGTCGATAGGTGTGTTACTCTGAAAAGGTCTAACACCATCCCAACTCTACAAGAATTGACCTTAAATGAAATTTGTAGGACTGTTGCAGTTGAAAAACTTGGTATTGAAATTTGGTATTGCAAAGACATGCCGAATACTTGTTCTTTCATTATACCGAAAGAATTTAAAGAGAAACTAAATGTTAATTGTATTAGAGAATTGAAAAAACAAATAAGGAGAAATTACCATTTTACCGATTCTCATTGGTCAAATTTCTTGAAATTCAAATTTGTAGCTTATACAAGGTACAGATGAAAAAATTCTTCATTTTTTATTGTACACGTTGATTTAATTTGAATGAAATATATATTGAAAATTTGGTACTTTATCAAGGTACAGATGGAAAAATCATACTATTTTTTATTGTTCACTTTGATATAATTTGTTCATACTATCTTCTTATTGTACACGTTGATATAATTTGTTCGTACTGATTGATTACTCAGTTATGTATATTGATTACCCAGTTATGTATATTGATTACTCAGATGCGTGATTTATGAAATAAAATACCAAAATGTGGATGCTGTTTTATTTTTAAGTTACAAAAATTCTCAAAAATGAAGCTATAGGTGTTCTACAAATCGGACAACTTTCACATTCAATAGAACAATCTACACAACAAGCTAAGTGTTTACAAGGCATAAACACAACTTTCATTTCATTTTCTAAACAAATTTTACAAGTATAACGCTGATCTTTATCTGATGGAGATTGGATGTTTTTAAATTCAAAATTGGGATTTTTGAGTTTCCAAAATTCGCATTTATCATGGTAGATTTGATGTTGAGCCCAAATTTCATCTTCAGGCATCCACTCTTTCACCTCGAGTCCGCAGTAGAAGCACTTGACTCGATCACTTCTGCCGGTATAAAAGAATCCTGCCTCAGCTAGGTCATGTGGTTTTTGTTGAATACATACAGGCCAGTCATCGAACGTCTTCAATCGAGCCTCAAAATTAACTTTATCTTTATATACAGGACGTCTTTTCCGTCTCACATAATCTCCTTCATCATCAAAAAATTGACAATCAGGTTGCCACCTGAAATGATCCATCAGAGGGTCATCTCCAGCAGTCCATCTAAATCCTTCAATTTGACACTTTGGACACACAACTACATCATCTCTGCCAGTATAAATGAATCCGGCATCAGCAAGTTTATCTTTTGGAAATTCAGACTTCCAATTACGAAAAGTTTCGAGTCTATCCACATAGGTGTTGAAATCAGGTATCACAAACATTCTTGCTTCCACCTCCATTGCCACAACTGAAATGAAACTCTAACGAAGATATGTTTAATATTTATTGAAATTTCTTTCTATCCAAATCAATCAATACTTTATCTCTAATGAAATACATGCATTCTCGCATACAATAGCTTTCACAACTATTACATAAATCACATAGAGCATATATAATGTCTGTTGCTGAATCAGCCTGTTGAGAAATTTTGGCAGCTGTTTGCAAAAAATTATGGTAATATTCGGAAAATTTCATTTTTGACAACATGCTGAATTTTTTGGTAATTAGACAGTCTAATTGCAAAATTTCATACACATCGCTCTCCAACAGATGAAACATTTCAATGTCTTTGGATATAACACATAACTTCATATCTTCACTGCACTTCCAAGTAATATGGATGGAGTCACCGCAATCTAGGATCATGGTCGCAGCAGGCGATAATCTGCTCAGCAAACTGATGAATACGCCCCATTCGTAGGTATTGAAGGACATTTGGCAATCAGAGTTCAGCGAATACACCATCTTGACAGCTGGTTCGAAACCTCGTGCAGGACTAAGGCCACAATGCAAGTTGAATAAATTTGCACCAAAGTTGAACACTGAATTGAGTATGTAGAAACGTTCACATTTGATGGCTTCTTGGTAAATTTGGCAGACACGTTCCAATTCGCCATCGTAGTCAAAGTGGTCGGAGGAACCGTAATCAGAAGTTGGTGACTCACTACGCTCTTCAGGCATGATTGCTAGAAACTGATCAAAATTCATCAAATCAAAATGAATTTATACCATCGAGTGCACATCCGGCTATTGATTGGTTTGAAAGGCCCTCATGTAACTGAATATTTGTGCTTGTTTTTCATTTACAAACGATTTGACGCATCAATCCAACTGTTATGTGATTTGTCCAAACCCAACCATTTCACATAGACCTTATTTCCCTTCTTCCTAAGGACTTTTTCCACCAAATAAACATCGGGATTTTTAGATTTTTGTAATTCCTCTTCGTAAAAAGCACCACTGATTGGACGCCCCTCCAGATCTTCCAACAAGTAGGTAATGGGGTTGGTAATTTTGACTTTTGCTACGCGAAAGATCTCACATGTCCAATTGGGCATATAACCTTTCTCGAAAATATGTTTGGCCTTGGAAATTCGAACCATATCACCGACTTGGAATTTTTTTCGTCCAGTAGCAATTTTGATAAAATTATAGGCAGTATTGAGAACATGCTTTTCATTGGCTTTCGTAACATCCGAGGGTTTCATGTTGATGGTGCGATGTTTGCGATTGTTGTAATTCTGAACGAGTTGAGGTAGAATATCCAGCCATTTGTAGGAGCCATTCAAACTGAAATGTTTGAAGAGTTTCTCTTTCAAAGTTCGAATCACACGTTCTGCAATAGCTGCTTTTTTCACAGTATACGTACTATAATGATTGATTTGGTGTTTCTTCATTAAATTCTGAAACGTTGAATTGTAGAACTCTCTGCCCAAATCTGACTGTAGATTTTTGGGGCATCGCCCCCCACTCCTTTTCAAAATTTCGGTCATTGCATTGGTGACGTCTGCAGCATTTTTACTTTTGATCGGCTCAGCCCATAGGTATTTGGAAAAGGTATCGATGACAACCAAAATGTACTTGTAGTTTCGATTGACTTTGGCGTAATTTTGAAGATCAGCAAGGTCCATTTGCCACAAATCATCCAAACCCTTAATTATGGTGCGACGGCGTGGAAAGGTCTTGCGAACTGCCCTATGAAGTTCATTTACCAGCTGAATTTTCTCCTTTGAATGTCCTTCCATTCCGATGGCACATACTATACTGTGAATTTATTTTGGCTTCGGCGTGATCAAACGGTCTTTTTGTGATTCGACCAAGGCATCGATGGTAGCTTTTACCTCAAGTATAACTGAATTTATTTTGGTAATATCAGCGTTATGTTGAAGTATGACAGCCGTAAGTTTCGAATGTGTATCATCAGCCAATAAAGTTGTATCCTTTTTCATTGAGATGATATCCTTTTCATGTTTAGTCAATACTTCCTCAATCTGAGTATAACCTTTATTGTGTTGTTCTACAATAGTTTTTACATAAGTACTGAAGGTGGTTTGTTCATCAGTTAATTTTTCGATGTCATTTGTATGTTGTACCATGGCAGTTTGAATATTTTTCATATTTGCAACCGAATCGTTGTGTAGATTATCCATTTGAGATGTAGTTTTCATCTTGAAATCAGCAAGTTGTTCATCGGTATTTGCGATTCGTTTATCGATAAGTAACATGGCTTCTCGAATATTTTTACTTCTCAAATTCATAGCATTTACTATATCTTGTTTTTGCTGTGCACAAAGTGAAGCAAGTTTCCCCCTTTCCAAAGCTTCTCGTCTAATTTGTTCAAGCAAGTTATTCAAGGTGCTATCCACATAATTCTTATTGGCCACATCTTCACCATCTGTTGGCATCTTGACATTACTTATTTTCAAAAAATCTGCATCAATATTTCCATCGTGAGTATAATTTAAGACTATACCTGAGCACTCACAAGATCCTTGCGGCTCTTCATCAGATGCCGATTTGGCAGAGTAACCGAACTTGTTGATACTCATAATGAGACTGATGCAGTACAGGTGGAACATTTGAATTTATTGGATGACACCGGCCTCCTTCAATTCCTCAATAATTGCCACGATCTCATTATGTACAGATGTATTACCTGCCGATTCAGATGCAGTGAGAAGTCTCAACCTGTCGACCAGCTCATTGACATCATCCCAATACACATATTCAACTGGTTTTTCGTTGAATGTCAAACTATCGATTGGAATGCCACTGCCAGTGGTGTGGTGTCGGAAGAGAGGTCTGATGATATGCTTGTATTTATTTTTGATAGTACCCTTCATACGTCCAAGACTATTCAGATGAGGTGTTGTCAACTCCAAAATCCTTTTATAATTTTCCAAATCTTCCTTCTCATATTTTTTGGGGTAATCATAAAATAGCAATTGATACAGACCTGGTGTTTCTTTGAAATTATATCCTTCTGTTATGATTTTTCCTTCGCGAAAATCAATTTCCTTTCCCCCCAGGAACCATTTCGAAGAAACAAAGTCGTATATAGGACCGTAAACCATATCAATCTGCTCACTTTTACCCAAATATTCCATGATATATTCCCGCGACATTGTTGGATATTGTTCTAGATAATCATTCAGTACATCCTCCGGAATTTTTTGATTTGATTCCAAACTATCGAAGACCTCATCTTCATCTTCTTCTTCTTCAGCATCCGCAGCAGCAACCTCTTCCAGCTGTAGAAATTTGGTGGGTTCTAAATGCTGCTGCGTTTCGTCCACTTTTTCAGGTTCTGTTTTTATCAATTGTTTGACATATTTCGATTTGAATGGTCTCAGTGGGGGTGGTTTCAATTTTCGTTTGGGTGCTGAGTATGCAGCAATTTGTTTCAGCGGTTCAGTTATGGGTTGGAATAATTTTTGAATAGCTTCATCTTCTTCAGACTTGCCCAATTTCAGTGCCAAGTATTTCCTTCGCACTCCTTTCGCTAACTGATTTATTTTTGATTTACGTTCAGCATCAGTAATTTGATCATCTATACTTGTCGATGACATGATGCCTACTGAGGAATTACTCCAGCATCACACTCTTATAAATTTGTCGAATCCCATGCGATATCTGCCATTGTTCCTGTCGAAATCCTTGACAATGACCAAAGTGCCAAATTTCTCGTTCCAACATTTCGAGCAAATTGTCTTGAATTCGTCGTAGGTGAAATCAGGTGAGACATGTTCATCAAAGACATGTTTCAAATTCATGTCATCCTGCTTGAATAATACAATTACATTACAGTTGTCTCTAATCAATTGTTTTGGTATTTTTGAATAGGTCTGGCAAAGGTATGCGGCATCTATTGACTTGTGTCGGCACATTGCATAATATTCTCGAATTTTATTTTGTTTATCGCAAGCCACATCGTCGAAAATGAATATGGAATGTTCTCGAGCTTCAGCCGGGTCGATTATTTCCTCGTTATCTTTGAAGGGAAAGTAACCCATACCTTTCACCTTTGCCAACACATCTTGAAGGAGCTGATATTTGGGCTGATACAATGATTTCGAGTAGACGTAGACATTTTTGAATTTAGCGCCATTCGGATTGAATAACAAACTCAGCATAGCATTGGTCTTGCCACATCCACTTGGACCGCAAAATATTGCTCGAAAAGAATCGGGTAATAGTACGCCATGTTTGCTATTTTTCGACACTTTCACAAAATCCAAGTTTTCAATAGGTAGTGCACATTTTTGCTGGGTAACCTTCATGGCGGCTCACATTAAACTGTGGAAAAAGCATCTAACGCTCCGTTTAATGCGACTAACGGTTCGTTGAATGCGACTAACGCTTCGTTAACTCCGACTAACGCTTCGTTAAATGCAACTAACGCTTCGTTAAACGCACCGTCAAATGCGACTGACGCTTCGTTAAATGCGACTGGCGCTTCGTTTAATGCAACTAACGCTTCGTTAAACGCGACTAATGCTTTCAGATTCAACCGTCCTCTGGGACTGGATCCCTTTATACACAGTTACTCTGAGCACATTTGTCAGTATAATGCTAACCTTTGAACGGCAAGGTGGTGGTATTGTGAACACTCTAATCAATAAACTTCCCATTGAATTACACTTGCCTGGATATCAATACTGCGGACCTGGAACACAACTGCAGAAGAGGTTAGCTCTTGGTCAAAAAGGCATTAATGGTCTAGACTCGGCCTGTCGCCGCCACGACATAGCCTACTCTCAAAACAAGTCTTTGGAAGATCGTCATAAGGCTGATTTGGAGTTGGAGAACAGTGCTTGGGAGCGATTCAATTCGAAAGACGCTAGTTTGGGAGAGAAAGCAGCCTCTTGGTTCGTAACTACTGCCATGAAGACCAAACGCAAACTCGGCATGGGTGTAAAAAAGACATCATTCAAAAGGGCCATCGTTCAGAAAATTAAAAAATCTCTCAAATCTCTCAATTCGGGTGATATCCACAAGTCATCGCTGGCTGCTCTACGTGTTGCTAGACGTTTGGTTAAACAAGAAGGAGGTCGCAAAAAAATTCGAGTACCTCGAATAATACCAATCGAAGGAAAAAGTGGTGGTATTTTACCTTTGATACCAATATTTGCTGCCCTTAGTGCCCTAGGTGGTTTGGCTGGTGGCGCTGCAGGAGTTGCCAAGACTGTGATTGATGCAAAGAACGCAAAGAAAAAACTTGAAGAAGATCATCGACACAACAAAGCAATGGAAGAGATCGGAAAACAGGGTACAGGATTATTTTTGAGGAAAAGTCGTCGTGGCTATGGAATTTTCCTTCGAAAACAAAAAAACTCCCGTTGAAGCTGCCCAATAGAGCCCTTTTCGATGTGGAGTTGAGACGATATGCGAAGCAATTGAAAATTCCTCATTTCAAGGGAGTCTTCATGCGTGATCAACTCGCACACTCCACACCAGCAGCCAAAGAATGTGCCATCGTTAATTTGGATTTGCAAAAGAACAAAGGAACTCATTGGGTAGCTTACTGCAAACATGGCAATAAGGTGGAATATTTCGACAGTTTCGGTCGTTTGAAACCACCTGTGGAATTGGTGAAATATCTGGGCAATGTCAAAATTTCATACAACAATGATCGCTATCAAAATTTCAATGAGACAAATTGTGGGCATTTGTGCTTGGAATTCCTCTATAAAACTAGTGTGTAGCACTGATTGAGGTTCAGTCATGTCTCTGATTGTCACGCTGACAAGTCATACTTCCACGGCTAGCAGTGACTTCACCAACCCGATTTCCTTGGACCCTGACGCCGAATACGGTTTGGCTTTGATTGGTTTTCACTCGTACAACAGCATCCCAAACATAGAGGAGGGTAATAGAAAGTTTTACTATTTCAAGAACGCTGATACGACCAAGAGAGAAATCATCAGTATTCCCATTGGTTCCTACGAAATCACTAACATTGCCAAATTCCTCACGAAATTCGTGGAAAAGCCCAAGGAAGTAAAAAAGAGAAGGAAAAACGACGACGACGCTGAAAGTGGAGAGAAGGAGGACGACGATATAAGTGATAAAGTATTTTCTCTGAAAGCCAATCTCAATACTCTAGAGTGTGAAATCTACAGCAAAGTACACGCCATTGATTTTCGACCTGCGGACTGCATTGGAAAATTACTGGGATTCTCACAGAGATTACTGCCACCTGGTCAAGTTCACAAGTCTGATCTACCTGTGAAAATTGTCAAAGTTCGAACAATTCACCTGGATTGTAATATAACTTCGGGTGCATATTTCAACGGACGACCTTCACATACCATCTACGAATTTGCACCCAGAGACGACCCCGGTTTTGCCATCGACGAAGTTCCACTAAATTTGATCTATCTACCTGTGACGAGCAAAGGTGAAATAAACAATATTACAGTACATATTCTCGATCAAGATTTCGCTCCGGTGGATTTCAGAGGTGAACTTAATGTCATAAGATTGGTTCTGAAGAAACTGTAATGGGTTTAGTTTTTGATGATATATTCAATCACAACACATCCACACCATCAGTAGTGAAGAAGTCCTCCAACAGGTCGGTCACTTCCAAACTTTCCGCCACAAATCGTCGCTTTCTACAATCATTGGGTTACAATGTTGTCTCGACACGTGTTCGACATCTACCGCCGACCTCAATTCGACGAATCCATCCAACGTTTGGAAACTAGAACTCATTACCCATATGTGAAATCCTTCGAGAATAATGATATTGTTGAAATTTCCATTCAACAAAGTGAAACATGGTTACTCATGTACGATGCTGTAATAAGTATCAGAGGAACAATGAAAAAAACTGCTGGAGATGGAACTGTTAATTTTGTTAATAATGCACCAGCTTTCTTTTTCGACTCTATCTCATACGAACTCAATGGTAAAGAATTGGATACAGTTCGTAATCCTGGAATAGTGAGTACACTCAGAGGATACTTGTGTTATAGTGCAGACGATACCAGCCACATGTGTACATCTGGATGGAATTATCCCAATGGATCTCTACGAAATGATGCTGATGGATTTTTCACCTTTCACATTCCCCTCAGACACCTTTTGGGCATTTTCAATGACTATACTTTTGCTACATGCGGTAAACAGTCTCTACGTTTGGTTCGTGCACGCAACGATAACAACAGCATATTCGTCAAAGATGCTGCCAATGCACCTGGAAAGACTACTGCCAAATTGCAAATCGAAGGTATCGAATTGAAAGTGAAGCACATTTTCCCTAATGATGAAATTCGTTTGAACCTATTGCAATCCATCAAAGCTGATACACCTATAATGATACCCTTTCGAAAATGGGAACTTCACGAACTACCAGCATTGACAGAGGGATCAACGAAAGAAATTTGGGCTGTCAAAACTGCTTCTGCCATGGAGAGTCCTCGATATATCATCACAGTATTCCAAACAGGCCGTGTGGACAACTTGCACAAAGATCCCACATATTTTGATAATATTGATATAATGGACATCAGATTGACATTGAACAGTGACATCTACCCGCACGAGCGAATGAGATTGGATTTTGAAAAAAGCGATTTCGTTGAGGCGCATCGCACATACACCGAATTCTATTCCAGCTACATGAACTCCCCCAAAAAGCAGCCACTACTCGATTATGTAACATTCAAAAATCGAGCTATTTTCGTGGTAGACGTTTCGAAAAGAGCTGAATTTGTGAAATCGAGTACGGTGGATGTGAAGCTCGATATTGAAGCTAAAAATGGATTTCCTGCCAACACACGTGCCTATTGCATCATAATTCACGATTGTGTTATAGAAAATTTACCTTTGAGTGAGATAGTTAGACATTTATCTTGAAGAGATCTGAGCGGGTTACGATCAGTTGTATGAGAGACGCCGAAGATGAAGCTTGTAGCAGTAGACATTCAAGGTTTTGATTTGAGTGGTGTGTTTTACCCCAAAGAAATTGCCATAACCAATGGGACGCAGACGAATTATTTTTTGATGAAACCTCCGAAGCCGTATAGTTCACTTTCTGCTGTAGAGAAACGTCAAGTGAGATATGTCGAACAGAACGTGCACGGCTTGCGATATTCCGATGGTTTCGTCGAATACTCTGATTTGTACAGTATTTGGCAAACTTTAACGGATTTCGATGTTATTTATGTGAAGGGCCATCAAAAATTCGACATTCTCCAAAATTACTTTGCCGAATACGCATCAAAACCACCACACATTGTTAATTTGGAAAAATTTCATACTGAGAACGCTACGACGACAACGCCCAATCAGCCACCTGTTTTTACCTTTGAGAAACCGCTGTGCATCAATCATAGAGGTAAAAAGACGCGTTGTAGTCTGATTCACTGTTTCGCAATATGGACGTGGGTAGTGCAGCAAATGGTATGGTAGCCTATCCTGAAAATTCATCTGAGCACCTGAGATCGTCATCGTCGTCACCTACATGGAAAAACGTATTTTGCAATTTAAATAGATTTAAATTCAATGTAAAACCTACACGTAGAATAACACCTGTACCTATTTCTGAAAAATAAAATGTTTTCATGTCTTTGTGTTTTATAAATGTATGAGTGAGTCGATTGGGAGATCAGTTGATTGTCTGCAATGGCCGTGTTAAGATCAAGTTATATAATCTTGTCTGCCATTTTTTCCAATATTCTGTACATCAATCCGCCGGATAAAGTGACCAAAGTGTTTGTTACCTTTGAAAATGCTAGCGGCTATAGAAACGAAACGTGGCCTTCAAATTGGATGCCAATGATTCCGACTGCTCTGAATGAAGGTCATCTGCATGTTTTGAGTGCCGAAATACCTGCCGATGCCAATTCTTACAAGCTGAGACTTGTTTTTGAAGACCGCAGTTTTGGAGACTTACCTGATTGGAAGAAAATCGAACCTGCCAAGCTGTGTCTCGAATCTGATATAAAAACAATTGCAGGACTACTATACTTTATTACAAGTGTATCGTTGATGCAAATTTTCAAATTTCTACTCAAATATCTATTGAAGTTCAAAGTTCAACATGAAGAAAGTGACATTCAACGAGGATATTAATCAAGTGCACTACTTGTATGTGTGGCAATTTGCCTACAGACAATCAAGAAGCAAATTTTGGGAGAATTTTCCTCTCGATCGATTTCGTTTCCAGAGACGTATTGCCGAAACATCTCGAACGATCGCTCCAATTTTGAATCAATCACATCGAAATACGATATATGCTGCAAGATTTGGCTGAGTCGTCCCCCACCCTCTCTCTCTCTCATGGAACAGGCTAGCAGAAGTTGCAGTGTGTACGACTACGATGAGCAACGAAATAATGCAGTTCTCCTTCAATGTGGCGAATTTTCGAAAATATGTGCAAGTTTACAAATATTACTCTTTCATTATGACTGATTTTGAAAATTAAATTCTATTCATATCATCTGTGTTTCATTTACATAGCCGAAATAGCTCAGTGGCAAGAGCGTTAGACTGAAAATCTAAAGACCCTCGGTTCGACTCCGGGTTTCGGCAATTTATTTTTGACACTAAATGTTTTGAAGTTTTCCATAGTATACACTAGGGTGATCATTTTTTTACTCTTGGTGATTTTTGATTTTCTCATCCGTTTCCGAGATATTCACAAAAAAAAAACTCCAAACATGAATTTCAGAAATTTCCCGATTTTTCCATTTTCCGATCGGTTTAGAAAAGAATGTTTCGACTGAAAAGTGTAGAGTATTTTGAGACATACACGACAGTTTTTTTGTTTTTCGATTACGAGCAACGGTATGGTCTACAGAGTGTCCGAAAAAAACCGACATGTTACACAATAAACACCCATAGAATCTAAAGTAATTTTTTTTAATTTTTCTCCAACAATAGGTCTTTGTTATTTTTCGACGCTGATCATTTTTTCCAAATGTAATTTTTCGATATCTCTTCAAATAAAAAAGTTTTGCCTGCTGCCCGCAGGAGAGAACATGACACGTACCCATGTACCGTCACATGTACCGATGTCATATTCCAACTCCAATCGCCGTACCCAGAACATGACACGTTCCCATGTACCGCCACATGTACCGATGGCATATTCCAACTCCAATCGCTAGATGTGACCTTGAAATGAGCCAGAATGCCTGTTGTATCACTACTTATTGGTGATGATTCTAACGACAAATTAATAGAGGCGTTACAATCTTTATATGCCACTGACGAAGATAACGAAGAGGAAGAGGAGAATGTAACCAACATCGAAACTTCACCACCCTCGAAACGCCAAAGAGTCAGAGAAGACATATGATTCATTTTGGTGTACATTTGTGAAAATAAATTTCACATATATTCTTCAATGAATATTCCATTTTTTATTTGCGTGTTCAATTGTGGCAGTAGTTTTTAAATTAATTATAGTAATATTTAATTGTATAAAAGAAAATACAAAGAAAAAATTTTAATGGGTATTCGCTATTTCTTGCAGGTAAGAACTTGAATCATTAATTATTTATTAAATCAAAAAAATTCTGAAATTCATATTTTTTTATTATGTATCGGATTCGCATCATTACGCTATGCATACTTCGTTCTTAATAACCTTGTACTCGATAGTACAACATTGAACGCGTTGTAACCTCAAAAATATTAACTTTAGAGAAAAAAGTTTTAAATAAAAGTTGTAGAAAATTTATCGATTTTGAAGTTTTATTATGATCAATTCATTGTTTAAACAATTATTTAAAGAGATGTCGGTAAAAAAGTGAATAAACAAAAAGTAATAATAATATAAGTCGTGAACGGTAAGTGCTACAAAAAAAAAAATATCGAATAAAAAAGATAGGAAATTTAATCATCTATAAAAAAGGTCCTTATAATTGTGGGCCTAAAGTGCACGGTTACGGAGATACAGGCCCAAACGGTTTTTCACAAAATGGCGGCACTTCCGTTCGCCATTTTTGTAAGTATTTTGTGTATTTAGGTTGAGTACGTCAGACTGCAACTATCTATGGAATAAAATAACTCCTGCCTAATTTTGCAAAACAAAATCCTCCATTACTTGTATTAATTGAAAAAAACGAAGTTTGAGTGATGAGTTGACAGTTGAGACAAAGTTGAAGTCATCTCACAATCTAGAACACATTGTCCAAGTAAAAACTTCCTTCTTTTTACGCCTCTTTTCATATTGAAATCAAGCTATAGAACAGTTTTGTTAGTTAAACAAAGTTCATTTCATTCCTCAAGAAGTTTCATCATGAAACATGAACGATTGTGTGGTTGTCTACAATTCTTATGTAATATACCACATATATGTCCTAATTTTCTCCATAGCGCCAAACTGTTAATTTCGTAGTACTTTCTGACACCATTATTTTTCAATAGGTATTCATCACCCGAAGACGATTGCGGATACCAGCAATCAAAAGTTGTAGTTACACTCAACTGGAAGCTTCTACTTATATTTATTCACATTTCCCCAATTTTATGCCCCATCATCAATTTTTGATCAATACAATTTGAATGTTTTTCTCTGACCAAAATTATATTATTTTATTGTCATTCATTATTGCTGTTCATTTACCTTATTCTCAATTCATTTTCAAAGTTTGAGTTTTTGTTATATATATATATATATATATGACTGTTCTACCGTGTAATTATATTCCATCATTGTTTAAATTCAATTATTTCCACCTCGAAAGTGTTTGCAACGGTTTTCAATCGAGTTAATTATATAGACAATGGAAGTCCAAACCAATACTCACCATCATTCTTGATGTGATTTTCGTTCTCGGTTTCAGCTTCCCGAAAAGTAAATGAATCCAGAAGTCAATTTTTTTTCCAACTTTTGAGGTCATCTGCTTCCTACGAAAGCGTAGAGCGGACATTCATGTTTTTTCTTAATATCGAGTTGTAACCCAAAGTTAGCAGTTGAAACTCGAAATTGAACAAAAAATATTGTATGGTGCGCTCGTAGAAAAATAAAAAATAGTTTGTAAAAAAAACTGAAAACTACGCTTTTGTGAACAAATGGAAAGTAAAAAATATTTTTTTCAACTTTTAAATTGATATTAGTGTAAAAAACTGGAAAAAAAGCGTTGAGTGCATGGTGTCAATCGAATACTTAAAAAGAACCCCACGCCTTTCTGCATTCCAATACATTATTTTTCATTTACAATTCTCTTCATTAGAATTTTTGAAAAATATTTTTTTCTCTTCAGTTCATTTTTTCACAAAAGCGTGTTATTTAGTTCTTTTGAACTATTATTTATTTCTCATTTTTTTCATTTTTCTCTTCAATTTTTCATAAAATCCTGTTTTTTTTTATCTTATCATGGTGGTTTTATATTATTTATATATTTTATTATCATGAACATCAGCACCAAAATGCCCAACATGGAAAGCATCTTGAAGTCGCAGAAATTTCACAGAAATATATAATATTATTGAAAACTGCAAATTTTTCTGTGGATTGTAAATATTCAAGTTCGATTGATGATGAGTGTGGGGTCTCACCGAGGAATGCAAATGGAATGAAAGCAATGAATAAAACTAGTTTAGTTTAATTGACAACTGAAGCATGTGCTATAATTTTTCTCCGAAACGCACAGTTTTTTACAATTACGACGTGATCTAGTCATGTCATCCCCACCATTACATGGGACTCCTCTGGTCAACTCAGAAAAATCAACTTTTTCTATCCCAATACTGTCCAGAACTTATCCAGCGGCAAACAATCGAAAACAAAATAAATGCATAATCATCTCTGTAGCCTTGCATTTTGTGAACAGTCGATGCCCAACTCAGGATCAATGGCAACATACGTGTTTCAGCGGTACCGTAGCTATATTTTGCTGGGAACCCTATCGACATTAGTTTAATTACATATGCTTGATCCCTAATCCTTCGCCAAAAATTTCGTTAATTCTGAAGGTCCCAGTAAGGATATCGGGACGATTTTTTCATATTATTGCATTTTCATCGATCCTTGATGGGTATTCAAAAATTCAAATTAATCCGACGTTTCGACGTTTGTCAAAACAGCGTTCAGAGTTTTCACAACAATCATAGATACAAACCAAGATTATAAAAGCGTATTTGAAATCAATTATTCTTTTTGGAATAATTCAGAATAACAATTTTCCCAATCGTCACCATGTATGTGGTAGAAGACCATTGTATCTCAAAGTGGAGTGTGAGATTTACGATGCAGAAAAACTCTAAGTCGTCTCCACAATTTAATATTTAAAGGATCTCAGGACGGTGATTCAGTACATGTTTCGAACATACATAGGTTCATCATCAGCTGAATTAACATTTAATTATGGAGATGAAAAAATTCAATTGGGAAAAAAAAGGTCACATGGTGAAATTTAGATAGGTATTAGAATATAATACCATCATTGTGTTAGGGATATCCTAAATTCCCCTAATCGCAAAATTTTCATTATTCGTTTCAATATATATTTTTTCTAATGCCCATCTAAATTTCACCATGCGACCTTTTTTTCCCAAATGAATTTTTTCATTTCCATAATTAATTGTTAATTCAGCTGATGATGAACCTATGTAGGTTCGAAACATGTACTGAATCACCGTCCTGACATCCTTTAAATATTATATTGTGGAGACGACTTAGAGTTTTTCCTATCGTCACCATGTATGTTCAGTTTGCCCCTCGAGTAATACCCCTGAATCGTCTGGACTTTTATACGTCGCCACACGAAATGGCAACCGAGTTTGGAGACGATACGAGGTCCGTTTTCGTTGGCCGCAATCGCGCCATTCCATCTAGCGGGCTTCATTTCCTGTTTCCGCGATTTTCTTTCGGACCAGTTGTTCGGTTAAGTGGCCGAGTCGGAAGTGTCTGCCGAACTGAAGAGTGGGCCTTGATTCACCGCGGGTCGAAAACCAATCAAGATTCCGCTCAATTACAGTACTTCACCGCTGGAACTGGCCACTCTGGAGTCGTGAAAGATATCGATGATTGCAGAGATGGGAACACACACCAGTTTAGATAGGCAACGGCATACTTGTATAAACCAAAAACTATTGCGCCGCATCCATGTAGCGGTTGTTGAATCAGGACTGAAACGCCTGCTCGATTCATGTTTTTCTTTAAGGTGAAGCTAGTTTTTCCAGTCCACGAACCTTATAACATTTATTCATTATATTCATCGTGTTTATTTACTCGTCTCTCTACCCAAGTAGCACTTCATATTGGCTGAACCTCGAATTCAGATTGGTCCAATATAGATATATCGCAAGTGAAAAAATTATGTTGAACTAATATGAATCAATATTGAGAAAACGATATTTCAAGAATATTGGTTCAATATTGACAATAAATTTCAACTGCATTTTGCGAGTTCAATTTTGATAATATATGGGTTCATTAACTCATTACCGATATCAGAATTACCATATCAGGTGATAATGGATAATCAGTTTAACAAGATATTTCAATATTGTCTGCATATTGTTACGATATATCCCTGGGCTCGTCGATTAAAACACCAAACAACACTGAACTCCTTTTATTATAACTCTCTACCAATACAATACAACACAATCACTTATATCGCTCTGATAACTTTCCAATGCTCGGCACTAAACTCTCTTTAGTAAAAAATTTTGCCGTCAACGTGCACATTTCGTTACAATATTATGTATATACCCTATTTTCAACATCGGAATCCAATATATATTCGACATTGTTTGGGAGCGTGATTAAAAATATTATATTATCACATTAGGTGGCATATTGGCATAATACTGCAATATAGATATGCGAATTCTGATATTGCTTGAATATTGTTCTCAAAGTAAAATGGAAATATTCAAATAGTCATTTTCGAATCACAACCTGAAAGGGGTATCGGGATTTTGAGAGTGATCACATCATTCAGACATAATCAAAATTCAAACATATATCAATATTGGTAATGCAATATTCATGATGAATTATTCCTTAAAAAATTGGAAAAATTGAAATATCGACATGTGGTGAATTTCAATACTAGAAAATTCCGTCAAAAACTTTTTACACAGCAAGTTTGATATTCTAAACCGCCATCTCATAAGACAGAGATCCTTCAGTGTTTTTTCGGATATATTTCCATTGTTACTTAACTTTTCTAAAATTTCAATGTTGTCTCGAACATAACTAACTTGAAGTCACCACATGTACACCACCCAATTCCTTAAAAACAAGTCTCTCCGTGCCGTAGAGTGTATAGTGGTCGACAATGATATTTCCATAGTGTAGGTCGTGATTAAGCCCCGCAGCAGCCAGAGTTTTTTCCAGGTTACTATTCGGTTAGTACATGTGAATGAGTGAACTTCTCAAGTTGACTATTTGGTGAAAAAAATGAATAATTCCGAATATGAAAACTAAGAATTATCAAGTGACATCAATCGAATATACCTTTTTTGTCGATATATCATTAACAATATTGTACCAATATAGTCAAAACGATATATCTTTACATTGTTTGCGAATATTGATCTAATATCGTCAAATGTTCTTTTTTTTTTGTGGCCAATATGAACACCATAAAAGGTTAATATTCCAGTAATTTGAACCAATATTGGTCTTGAACGTTTGTGCTACTTGGGAAAATGCATATTAAATCATAAATTTGTTGTTTATGTTTTTAAAAAATACTTTACTTTCTCTAATATAAAACAATCGCGAAACTGCAATATCGCATTAAATAAGATAATAATGATTCGAAGCCTGGGAAGACTTGAATGCCGAGTTTCTCTTGTCTCTTGATATTTATAACTTCGGAGATGCTGATGAAGATCTGCGTCGTTCTCCACTATTCATGGCAGTCCTTGGAAACACTGAAACGGTGCCTCTAGCTACGGCGTAGAAGCTAATGCCATACTGCACAATACTGAGACGAAGGGTCCATTCATAGATTCTGAGGTTATGACCACGAATTTTTTGTTTACTTATTGAAATAGTAATGTTATCATGAAGTTCAGGCCATATCCTCTGTTTCGCTATCTGAACTGCGGGTTGCCTATATTGAAGTGCAAATATTGTCCGGTTCCTATACCCAATTCGTTTTAAAACCGAGTGGAGCACTCAGAATGATATTATGGGGAGGCACACATAGCTGCATGTGGAAAAAAATTGGCACCGCAGGATTTGTGTTTAGGGTCAGAGTCATGGAATCTTTAGAATTGCTATAACGATAGCAAAATTGAAGCTTTTTGATGATGGACTTTTTTCAACAATGAAAAATGCATTTTTATGACAGGAAATAATTGAACGATAGTTCTATTCTTGATAATGTGGTGAAAATATTGTACAAATAATCATTGTACCGATATCTCAAAATCAATGCGACGCCCAACGACAATAATGCAGGATAAAAATAAAATCGTATTTGTTTGAACAACACTCAACACTGAACTGACACTTACATAAATCAATACAGTTCACAGAGTAAAAAATTATGTGAATTCCGTAGCGAGCAACGCCGAAGTTAAGAGAGAACGTACAATACTCCCCAAAAATATCCATCACATTCATTTTCAATTGGATTATTCAGATTGTGGGAGAATAGTGAACTGCGAGAGAATGGTAAGAACTTTGATTTCAGTAAAAAAAAATCAATTACGAATAGCATGCTTTTTGAGCCTTAGAAGGAAGGATGTGTGCCCACTAGACCCTTCCGCTAGTGATGCGGCTTAGTATAAAAATGACAAGTTTCTTTTTATTTTATCTTCATATTGCTTACCGTTGCCTCTGATATTCAAGTAGATGATACCAGGCTTACGCATTTGAACCTTGATGGTATTGATCGACATAAGTAAATTATTGATAATAATTGATAGTGGTCACCATGTCGAATTTAATAGGTATGCAAATCCATATTTCTATCGGTTTTACTGATGTTGATGAACATTAGTCTTTCATATATATTTTTTTCTCTGAATTCAATGGCTGAATTTAACAGTTTCAGAACAGCCGAATCCACGAGTTTAATTCTTCATTCCCAAGCTCTAAGATAGTGTTTGATTGCAATTCCAACTATACAACAAAACTGAATGTATTACAGAAAACTGTTCAGGATAACAATGCATAATTTTGTATTATCGACGAGAGAGGGCAGATTTTTCATACTCGAATCGAACGATAGAAACCACAAATTTGAAAAAATATATCTCAATACCTAACTTACAACACATCTCATATGCGACAAGCAGTTTTCTTCGAAAAATATGACGTCGTGTACCCCAAGACGACTTACATTGTATGATGCGGTTCAGAAAAATTCACCATTTTCTTCAATTTACCTGGATTTTCCACACGAATTGGGACGTTATGTCAATTCTCTTTCAGTTCGTGGCATTTTAAAATAAAAAACAAATCTCTTCGAGCAGAAAATCTGGGTTAGAAATTTGGTTCTGAGAGAGATTTCCGAGGAGATTTCCATAGTTCAGTCGTTTGATTTACTCGTTTCAAGTATGGAAAGTCACTTGGTTATTCTTGGAAAAACCGATACCTTTTTCGCGCATTTTTTGTGGAAGCATTTGTTCCTCATCCACTTCCGGAACAAAATACAGCTCATAACTCACGAAGAACTATTTTGTCGAAATAACTAAAAAAAAAATCTTCACACTCAGACGACAAAATCAATTGACGCCATTATAGAAGTCTGCAATTCAGTATCTCCACTCCCAACTGGAACAAAATAACCGCTATCAGCCCCTCCGGTGGTTGTTGATCCCAAGATGTATATATTCCTGGTTAAATGACTTCTTTACCAGTACAATGTTAATATTTTTGTCAAACACGCTAGACCTACGGCTCATTAGATAATGACATCCAGGGAAATTCACATTATTGAAATTTCTTTACAGATGGCATCAAGCACGGGCGTAGCCAGGAGGGGATTCTGGGGGTTCAACCCCCCCCCCCCAAAAGTTAAGATTAACATTCATAAAATTAAAACAATTAGGTATATAGTCTATACTGTACTTTATGTATGTACTTTTGGTCTTTTTATTTTCTTGAACCCCCCACAATACGATCTTGAACTTCCCCCCGATACGAAAACCTGACTACGCCCGTGGCGTCAAGCGTCAACACTAGACACATGACATCATGAACTTTGAAGGAATTTTTATTAGCAAATTCTCTGGAACAAATTTTGCAGAGTCAGCGTGTTACTTTCTTTTTTCAACACTACCTGATGAAGGATAAAGATACACGAATTCTGTCAAAAATTGTACGAGTTTTTCTGTTTCTGTTTTGACGTAAATACAGATATGCATCTTGATACACATATTACGGATAGATGCATTTCCTTCATACTCTCGATATGTTATGAGAAAGTCATACCAGAATTCATAGAAATTCCTACTTTTCGGTGCTGCCTCAAATAATTTGATGAGATTCTTTGAAATATCGATATCGACGTGAGAGGTAGTGGAGTTGGAATTCATGGATACCGTTCATTGAGCATTATAGTGTTTAATTCGGAATGAATTGGACCCTCCATAGCCCAGATTGATCTGAGTAATTTCAATTCATAAGGAAGATTACTATCTACAGTGCAGGCTATTATGACGCTGTACGAGAAGACCGTGTTTGAAAACACTCTCCCGAAAGAACATTTATTCTATGGTTTTAAATTTTTGTTGATGCATCCTTTGTATCAACCAGTGTCATTAATGTTGGAACTTGAATCGAATATGTAAAACTGGGAGATTCTGGAAAGCGACCAGCAAATAAGACAAATATAACTTCTACCAAAGTAAAAACTGAGCAAGATGAACTTTGCTTTTATCAGCGTCAGAATAATCTCGCGTTATATTGACCAGTTGAACTTGAGTACATGTGTTTTGTACCAACCACCGGAACTTAATATAGATGAATAGATGATTGATTATTTCGTCCGCAAATACCACAGCGTTTGATATCCATTATGAAACACTATTTAAAACAACACTCAAATTATAGTATATTATGCAACGATCGTGTAATGATGGTTATTAATATATGAGCATAAACCGAGATACGAAACGAGCCGAAGGTGAGTTTCGTATGGTTTATGCGAGTGTATTAATAACCATTACATGAGAGTTGCATACGCTATTTTATCTACACCCGATAAATAGTGAAGAACTACAAATATTATATTTATATTTGTATTGCACACAATAATACTAATTTAACGAATTTCTTTGAAAAATTCCACAGAATTGTAATTAATAGTATTACTTCAAGAAATAAAACGATGAGATATGAAAAGAAGATCAAAAATCGAAGAAAAAAAGATTACTCGAGACCGGAATCGAACCAATGTCTCCTCCAGCTAGAATAATCAATGTCAGCGCCACAGACGGCTCGGCTACGGAGAGTCCACAAAATTTGATGAAAATCATGCATTTGTTAAATGAAAAATTTAATCATTCTAACTGTATTTCTGTCGGTGAAGGTGTCGAAGGTGATTCTCCCATATCGCTGGTATCAGACATTTTGTTATGATTATCGAAGTTTGGCTATATTCTTCAAAAATTCAATACCTACTGATTTTGACTTGACAAACGTCAAAATGCAAAGCTTGCACATCATGCTTGATTGAAAAATAATGGGTTTCTATTGGTTGAAAATCTGTATCGTAATGGATTTCATTATAAAACGGGTTGTGGGCATATAATTGTATTATTAGAGTACGGGTGTAGATAAAATACTTAACAAACGGAAAACAACTAATAATTGAAAGCAACGGCAGATGAACGACAGATAATTAAGAAAACTACGGTAGAGAATTGATCTGGAAACGACAAATAGCTAGTTGAAAGGAACAGTAAAATTATGGAAAACTTCTTGCAAAATTCGAGAAAATTGGAACGCAAATGTCAAAAGCTGTCAGAATTCGATCCTTGCACCATCTATTGGAAATCGCAGTAAATTCCGTGGATATGATTGATCGTGTCTAGAGTTTTTGACGAAACAATATCGAATCGGAGATCGCATCAGGAATATATACATCTTGGTCGACCCTAAATCCAAATTTCACGCAGAGAGGCGGTTGTTACATTCCTGAATTTATTTCTGTGTTCTGTGCACATAGCATTTAAATAGTATTAAAAAGACCTAGAAACATTCTCAAAGAATAAAGAATACATGCTTCACTATGGTTTAGAGAATATTCTGCGATTTTTCCAAGAATTTTTGATTTCCTTCAACACAGATACCCATGTAGACATCATATTGGCCTAATACCGATTTGAGATTGGTCCAACATAGATATATCGCAAGTGTATTGATAAAACTATATGGATTTGATGGCTTTTCACAAATATCACAATCACTATATCAGATTACATTTGAAAATCTTGAGATTTCAATATTGTTTGTGAATCTGTTTGGATGAATTTCAGTATCTGTCCAATATTATTTGAGAGAGTAGATAGCAATTTTGAATTATGTATATAGGTAGCATATTGGCATAATGCAATATAGATATGCCAAGTCTGATATTGCTTAAATATTATTTAACAATCAAATAGAAATATTCAAAGCTTGTTTTTGAGTAGTGATAGTATAGAACATTGATAATGAATGTAGATATTCAAAACTAAAATATTGATTTTTAGTAAATTACAATATCCGAGGAGTTCGTGAAGATTCGCTAATAGATTCTCACTGCCCCCCATATTTCATCTGCTTTTCTTTTTTTACATACGGTATGATTTCATTTCTCACTGAAAATGTGATCAGAATTTTCATGTGCAGATGGTGTAAACCTCTAGGGAGGAAAGCCATCTGCAGGATGAAGACCAAAGACTTGAACTCCTGCAACAGGAGGAAGGAGCGAAACACCGTACGGCAAAGTCGTAACAAATTACCTGCCTCGAACAAGATTCGTCTTCTGTCTACTTGCAGAGAAAGCCGCAACCCTCCACAGAAATTTGAATTTCCATGTTCGAAATGACGAACGATTCTCGTTGGTCTAGTAGGAGTTTATGTCTTTGGTCGTCATCCAGCAGATGGCGTTTCGCCGTAGAGGCTTAGGCTTAGATGACAAGAACATTTTTGTTGCCAATGCGGGACATCTGCGAAATTATATAATGAAAAAAGTTTTTGATGTCTCACGAATTTTTCAATTTAATAAAAAAGTTTTCACTGTTTTACAAGTTTTCAAATATAATAAAATAAAGTTTTCAGTGTTTTACAAATTTTTCAATATAGAAGATAGAATAACACGAAATGAAGCAACAAACACAAAATAGTCAAGTAGGGACTACTTACAAAGCCCCAGTAGTGAAATAAGTTCTGCATTTTTTGTATTTGGGATTGATTTGATTGAGTCGTGTTTTGAAACATAAATTATTAAAATTATGCAGTGGGCTATGAGTAATGCTCTTTCAAATATTTGGTTGCAATAGTTGACAGCACATTTACGTACTTCGTACCTGCACATCAAAAGGATAGACATTATAACTAATGGACTGGCCTCTATGACAGTTTTCAATATAAATCGATACGGAACACAATAGAGAGAGAAATGATATGCACATTGAAGAGATATTGTGAAGGACATAATGATAATGCTAGACTTGAAGTATTCTATCTTGCTCACTCTGTAGTCCTCTTTCTCTTAGGGCCATTCCGTTAGCTATAATGTCTATGATCAAAAACATTGTTTATAGATATATTAGTGCGAGTGACCACCGACATAGAGGGTCATTTATCAATACCCTCTTGAAACTTTCTCTGTGGTTTCAATTTGTCCAGTGTACCACTCCCAGCAGGTATATAAACTGGATGTGAGGGCGTTTTCACTATAATTAATTTTGAACATATAAATGCGGTTTAGCTTCAAAAATGTATACATACAGATCTTGAATATAATGCATTTAAAATATAATTTTATTGGAAGCGCGATTTTAAGGTTGTCGGACAGAAATGTTGGAACCCTGAGGGAGTCCACCAACGAAGCTATGCAAAAACATGCACCATGTGGAACTAAACTGAGTTTAGTTTAAAATTTCTGCTTGAGGATGCTATTGTATAGCGAAACACGTGTCAAATCACAGGCAATTCATGTGAGAAAATATAAGCACTTAATTCAGATCATTATATCGACAGCTACAGCCACTTTTGTTATTTTCTCCATAATGACAAATCGGGAGATCTGAAAATATTCAAAATTCGCAGCAAAATTGAATTAACATGCAGCTGAGAGAATTCTAAGAAATTTCCTACAAATACTATCTGATCTTGAACTCATCATTTTCACAGATGTATTCACATGTTTTCAATTCATACTTTGGTTATTCCATCCAGAAATCCAAAGTTCGAAAGAAGATAACAGCTCTTCTACTCTCGCAAGAAATCGACATAACATTAAGCGTTCACGACTCGAACATGAACTCTATAATGCTCCGACGTAAACATAATAGTGCGAAGTGTTTCATTTTAATAGAGTTTTGACTTGACATGCATGCCCGTAGTCGCCCCATAAATCACCTAAAAATCCAATTCCAGCCATACACACGTTAAGATTGCCAAGTATCTCTCATGACAGCCATGTCTTACAGTAATATCCTCCTCATTTAAATTCATAGCGGGTAAAAACAGGCCCGAATAACACCGGAGTGGGTTAGACTTACGTAAAAAATTAAAGGGAAGCTTTCGCCGTTCTCTTGTCCGGAAACGGTTTTTTGCAAAGCTAGCAAGGTGGTGGTTTCAAGGAAAGAGATAAAAGTTTAAGATGTTTCACCGGAGGATTTAACGAGAACAACGGGAAACTGGAAGAGAATTTTCCAGTTGTTATTACATTCTCCCAATACGAATAGAACACAGCTCTCACAAATAGTTTTTTTATACATGCATATTCTCACGAAAAGGAAGCTCTTTGAAAGAACAACGCGTGAATCAAGAGACAGGAGATATAGAATTAAAATTGAGTTGAAATTTTTGAAGTTTGTAAGCCTCAGAAAAACCTCTCTCGGCAAGTAGTTCCAAAGTTCAGCTCTTCTATTGAGAAAGGATTCCTGAGCAAGAGAGATTCGACAGTTCTCGTGGCTGGCTATTAGGCATTCCAGATACTTGTCAAAAATGTCAAATGAATCGAAATGAACCAATACGGCACCATCTGCCCCCCAGAAACTATCGTTTGTTTTCTTTTTCATAAGTGTGTGATTGGTTAAAACTGGTATTTGCCCCCCAGACATAACCTGATCTGGAATGCCTAATTCTATACTAGTGGGGTCATCTGTGTAGATACTGTCAAGGGTAGAACGATTGACAACAATGGTATGGTTTTCATGGCATTGGAGAACCTTACAGGCAATTATGAAAATATAATAAATTGTTCCAGATTGAGCATTACAAGGATCCAAAATAATGGGGTTTAAATAGGGACTATTGTTGATTTCTTCAAATCGATATAAAAAACTGAATTTTTGCAAAGAAAATACTGTAAATATTCATATATCAGGTGCACGAATTGTACATTCTATTAGCAAGTCGAACGCCATACAATCAAACAAGTCTACACGAAGAAACTAATGAATAGCTTGATGGTGTTTTTTTCATTTATTATTTTGTAGTGGATGGATTCTCTCTTCGCGAATTTTTTTTTGAATCTTAACCTACACAATCTGAAGAATGAAAATAAATATTGTAATCGATAAGTGTAGATAGGCAGATTTGTAATCTACCATGAATAGTTGCTGTGTTAACTGTTCCTTCTGAATGAAGCACGTCCTATTAGTCAGCAACTCCTCGTATAAATAGAATTTGACTACTAAAAAAATACAAGAACTGATACTCATAAAGATACGTGTCTTTGGGAACGTTTCGGTTAACAAACCGGACTGAACAGATATTCGATATCTGAAGTTAGGCAGCGCGGTTAATACCTGGATGGGTAACCTCATTTAGGGAAACACCGCGTGGACAGCCCATACAACGGCAGCAAAATAGCATATCATAGCTCGTAAGCAATATGAGCACAAGATATATTGGGGATATGCCGTCCTTCGGAAGGGACGTAAAGTCGGCGGTCCCGAGTCCATGGATGATGGGCTCGTCAAAGATCCATACCTCTGGTTGGAATACCAGAGGGTTCGGCAAAATTTCCGGTTGGAAAAAGTGACTCACCGGCGTCGGTGATTGGCCTTGGTAGCGGATATACCTAAATATAATAAATAATCAAAAAAAATCTGCTTCCGTTTTCAAAACATGTCCACAAGACTTTCTCTTTCAGGTTCCTCTGTCGAAAAAGTGTCAAAGATCTGATATTTGATTTATCATTTTGTCTCTCAAGTAGAAGTAGTAATTTTTATTTAGCCTTCCGCTATACATCCAGCGATACATATATAATAAATTACTACAAAATTACTATATTACATTCATATATGTTCACTTCTGATAGTGTCTTCGACTTGATTCTTAAACATATTCAGCGGACTCTTCTTTAATTCGATTCCTTTTTTATTATATTCCACTACACCTTTATAGAATATTGAAAGCTGCGTCTGTGTTTTCTTTGCTTGCTTCACAACAAAATTATCCTTACCTCTAGTATCATAGTCATGAACAGTTTTTAGGTGGGGTAGCCAGATGCGATTTATATCGAAAAAACTCGTTGAGATGCAAGTACCGTCAGAGGGTATGCAGGCGCGTATACAAGGGGGGTTAATTCCCCCCCCCCATGATCAGTCAGTTACATAACATATCATAATATATATTGAAAAATATAGGGAGAAGTCAAAAAATATAATAAATGAATGAAAAATCAATCACAATTTTATTTCACCTTCACTCCCTCTAACCCTGTAAGATCGCAGAATCTAGTAATCAAATTTAAAAATATTACCTAAATTATAGAATATCTCAGATTATATAGTCTAGTAGGGGGCATGGCCCAGCTCTTCAAGTTGACTGACAGTCATTCGATATCTGAAGTTAAGCAACGCCGAGCGCGGTTAGTACTTGGATGGAGAGGGAGAGGGCAGGGAGATACCGTGTCGACAGCCCGTACAGCTGCAGCGAAATAAGATATCATAGCTCGCAGACAATATATCAATGAGCACAAGATATATTGAGGATATGCCGTCCTTCGGGGGGGAGCGTAAAGATCCCTACCGAAGGACGGCATATCCTCAATATATCTTGTGCTCATTGATATATTGTCTGCGAGCTATGATATCTTATTTCGCTGCAGCTGTACGGGCTGTCGACACGGTATCTCCCTGAATGGTCACCCCCCATCCAAGTACCAACCGCGCTCGGCGTTGCTTAACTTCAGATATCGAATGACTGTCAGTCAACTTGAAGAGCTGGGCCATGCCCCCTACTAGACTATATAATCTGAGATATTCTATAATTTAGGTAATCATTTTTAAATTTGCATTACTAGATTCTGCGATCTTACAGGGTTAGAGGGAGTGAAGGTGAAATAAAATTGTGATTGATTTTTCATTCATTTATTATATTTTTTGACTCTCTCCCTATCATTTTTCAATATATATTATGATATGTTATGTAACTGACTGATCATGGGGGGGGGGAATTAACCCCCCTTGTATACGCGCCTGCATACCCTCTGACGGTACTTGCATCTCAACGAGTTTTTTCGATATAAATCGCATCTGGCTACCCCACCTAAAAACTGTTCATGACTATGATACTAGAGGTAAGGATAATTTTGTTGTGAAGCAAGCAAAGAAAACACAGACGCAGCTTTCAATATTCTATAAAGGTGTAGTGGAATATAATAAAAAAGGAATCGAATTAAAGAAGAGTCCGCTGAATATGTTTAAGAATCAAGTCGAAGACACTATCAGAAGTGAACATATATGAATGTAATATAGTAATTTTGTAGTAATTTATTATATATGTATCGCTGGATGTATACCGGAAGGCTAAATAAAAATTACTACTTCTACTTGAGAGACAAAATGATAAATCAAATATCAGATCTTTGACACTTTTTCGACAGAGGAACCTGAAAGAGAAAGATTTTTGGACATGTTTTGAAAACGGAAGCAGATTTTTTTTGATTATTTATTATATTTCGGTATATCCGCTACCAAGGCCAATCACCGACGCCGGTGAGTCACTTTTTCCAACCGGAAATTTTGCCGAACCCTCTGGTATTCCAACCAGAGGTATGGATCTTTGACGAGCCCATCATCCATGGACTCGGGACCGCCGACTTTACGTCCCTTCCGAAGGACGGCATATCCCCAATATATCTTGTGCTCATATTGCTTACGAGCTATGATATGCTATTTTGCTGCCGTTGTATGGGCTGTCCACGCGGTGTTTCCCTAAATGAGGTTACCCATCCAGGTATTAACCGCGCTGCCTAACTTCAGATATCGAATATCTGTCAGTCCGGTTTGTTAACCGAAACGTTAACAAAGACACGTATATTTAATGAGTATCAGTTCTTGTATTTTTTTAGTAGTCAAATTCTATTTATACGAGGAGTTGCTGACTAATAGGACGTGCTTCATTCAGAAGGAACAGTTAACACAGCAACTATTCATGGTAGATTACAAATCTGCCTATCTACACTTATCGATTACAATATTTATTTTCATTCTTCAGATTGTGTAGGTTAAGATTCAAAAAAAAATTCGCGAAGAGAGAATCCATCCACTACAAAATAATAAATGAAAAAAACACCATCAAGCTATTCATTAGTTTCTTCGTGTAGACTTGTTTGATTGTATGGCGTTCGACTTGCTAATAGAATGTACAATTCGTGCACCTGATATATGAATATTTACAGTATTTTCTTTGCAAAAATTCAGTTTTTTATATCGATTTGAAGAAATCAACAATAGTCCCTATTTAAACCCCATTATTTTGGATCCTTGTAATGCTCAATCTGGAACAATTTATTATATTTTCATAATTGCCTGTAAGGTTCTCCAATGCCATGAAAACCATACCATTGTTGTCAATCGTTCTACCCTTGACAGTATCTACACAGATGACCCCACTAGTATAGAATTAGGCATTCCAGATCAGGTTATGTCTGGGGGGCAAATACCAGTTTTAACCAATCACACACTTATAATGAAGAAAACAAACGATAGTTTCTGGGGGGCAGATGGCGCCGTTTTGGTTCATTTCGATTCATTTGACATTTTTGACAAGTATCTGGAATGCCGAAAGCCAGCCACGAGAACTGTCGAATCTCTCTTGCTCAGGAATCCTTTCTCAATAGAAGAGCTGAACTTTGGAACTACTTGCCGAGAGAGGTTTTTCTGAGGCTTACAAACTTCAAAAATTTCAACTCAATTTTAATTCTATATCTCCTGTCTCTTGATTCACGCGTTGTTCTTTCAAAGAGCTTCCTTTTCGTGAGAATATGCATGTATAAAAAAACTATTTGTGAGAGCTGTGTTCTATTCGTATTGGGAGAATGTAATAACAACTGGAAAATTCTCTTCCAGTTTCCCGTTGTTCTCGTTAAATCCTCCGGTGAAACATCTTAAACTTTTATCTCTTTCCTTGAAACCACCACCTTGCTAGCTTTGCAAAAAACCGTTTCCGGACAAGAGAACGGCGAAAGCTTCCCTTTAATTTTTTACGTAAGTCTAACCCACTCCGGTGTTATTCGGGCCTGTTTTTACCCGCTATGAATTTAAATGAGGAGGATATTACTGTAAGACATGGCTGTCATGAGAGATACTTGGCAATCTTAACGTGTGTATGGCTGGAATTGGATTTTTAGGTGATTTATGGGGCGACTACGGGCATGCATGTCAAGTCAAAACTCTATTAAAATGAAACACTTCGCACTATTATGTTTACGTCGGAGCATTATAGAGTTCATGTTCGAGTCGTGAACGCTTAATGTTATGTCGATTTCTTGCGGGAGTAGAAGAGCTGTTATCTTCTTTCGAACTTTGGATTTCTGGATGGAATAACCAAAGTATGAATTGAAAACATGTGAATACATCTGTGAAAATGATGAGTTCAAGATCAGATAGTATTTGTAGGAAATTTCTTAGAATTCTCTCAGCTGCATGTTAATTCAATTTTGCTGCGAATTTTGAATATTTTCAGATCTCCCGATTTGTCATTATGGAGAAAATAACAAAAGTGGCTGTAGCTGTCGATATAATGATCTGAATTAAGTGCTTATATTTTCTCACATGAATTGCCTGTGATTTGACACGTGTTTCGCTATACAATAGCATCCTCAAGCAGAAATTTTAAACTAAACTCAGTTTAGTTCCACATGGTGCATGTTTTTGCATAGCTTCGTTGGTGGACTCCCTCAGGGTTCCAACATTTCTGTCCGACAACCTTAAAATCGCGCTTCCAATAAAATTATATTTTAAATGCATTATATTCAAGATCTGTATGTATACATTTTTGAAGCTAAACCGCATTTATATGTTCAAAATTAATTATAGTGAAAACGCCCTCACATCCAGTTTATATACCTGCTGGGAGTGGTACACTGGACAAATTGAAACCACAGAGAAAGTTTCAAGAGGGTATTGATAAATGACCCTCTATGTCGGTGGTCACTCGCACTAATATATCTATAAACAATGTTTTTGATCATAGACATTATAGCTAACGGAATGGCCCTAAGAGAAAGAGGACTACAGAGTGAGCAAGATAGAATACTTCAAGTCTAGCATTATCATTATGTCCTTCACAATATCTCTTCAATGTGCATATCATTTCTCTCTCTATTGTGTTCCGTATCGATTTATATTGAAAACTGTCATAGAGGCCAGTCCATTAGTTATAATGTCTATCCTTTTGATGTGCAGGTACGAAGTACGTAAATGTGCTGTCAACTATTGCAACCAAATATTTGAAAGAGCATTACTCATAGCCCACTGCATAATTTTAATAATTTATGTTTCAAAACACGACTCAATCAAATCAATCCCAAATACAAAAAATGCAGAACTTATTTCACTACTGGGGCTTTGTAAGTAGTCCCTACTTGACTATTTTGTGTTTGTTGCTTCATTTCGTGTTATTCTATCTTCTATATTGAAAAATTTGTAAAACACTGAAAACTTTATTTTATTATATTTGAAAACTTGTAAAACAGTGAAAACTTTTTTATTAAATTGAAAAATTCGTGAGACATCAAAAACTTTTTTCATTATATAATTTCGCAGATGTCCCGCATTGGCAACAAAAATGTTCTTGTCATCTAAGCCTAAGCCTCTACGGCGAAACGCCATCTGCTGGATGACGACCAAAGACATAAACTCCTACTAGACCAACGAGAATCGTTCGTCATTTCGAACATGGAAATTCAAATTTCTGTGGAGGGTTGCGGCTTTCTCTGCAAGTAGACAGAAGACGAATCTTGTTCGAGGCAGGTAATTTGTTACGACTTTGCCGTACGGTGTTTCGCTCCTTCCTCCTGTTGCAGGAGTTCAAGTCTTTGGTCTTCATCCTGCAGATGGCTTTCCTCCCTAGAGGTTTACACCATCTGCACATGAAAATTCTGATCACATTTTCAGTGAGAAATGAAATCATACCGTATGTAAAAAAAGAAAAGCAGATGAAATATGGGGGGCAGTGAGAATCTATTAGCGAATCTTCACGAACTCCTCGGATATTGTAATTTACTAAAAATCAATATTTTAGTTTTGAATATCTACATTCATTATCAATGTTCTATACTATCACTACTCAAAAACAAGCTTTGAATATTTCTATTTGATTGTTAAATAATATTTAAGCAATATCAGACTTGGCATATCTATATTGCATTATGCCAATATGCTACCTATATACATAATTCAAAATTGCTATCTACTCTCTCAAATAATATTGGACAGATACTGAAATTCATCCAAACAGATTCACAAACAATATTGAAATCTCAAGATTTTCAAATGTAATCTGATATAGTGATTGTGATATTTGTGAAAAGCCATCAAATCCATATAGTTTTATCAATACACTTGCGATATATCTATGTTGGACCAATCTCAAATCGGTATTAGGCCAATATGATGTCTACATGGGTATCTGTGTTGAAGGAAATCAAAAATTCTTCGAAAAATCGCAAAATATTCTCTAAACCATAGTGAAGCATGTATTCTTTATTCTTTGAGAATGTTTCTAGGTCTTTTTAATACTATTTAAATGCTATGTGCACAGAACACAGAAATAAATTCAGGAATGTAACAACCGCCTCTCTGCGTGAAATTTGGATTTAGGGTCAACCAAGATGTATATATTCCTGATGCGATCTCCGATTCGATATTGTTTCGTCAAAAACTCTAGACACGATCAATCATATCCACGGAATTTACTGCGATTTCCAATAGATGGTGCAAGGATCGAATTCTGACAGCTTTTGACATTTGCGTTCCAATTTTCTCGAATTTTGCAAGAAGTTTTCCATAATTTTACTGTTCCTTTCAACTAGCTATTTGTCGTTTCCAGATCAATTCTCTACCGTAGTTTTCTTAATTATCTGTCGTTCATCTGCCGTTGCTTTCAATTATTAGTTGTTTTCCGTTTGTTAAGTATTTTATCTACACCCGTACTCTAATAATACAATTATATGCCCACAACCCGTTTTATAATGAAATCCATTACGATACAGATTTTCAACCAATAGAAACCCATTATTTTTCAATCAAGCATGATGTGCGCAAGCTTTGCATTTTGACGTTTGTCAAGTCAAAATCAGTAGGTATTGAATTTTTGAAGAATATAGCCAAACTTCGATAATCATAACAAAATGTCTGATACCAGCGATATGGGAGAATCACCTCCGACACCTTCACCTTCACCGACAGAAATACAGTTAGAATGATTAAATTTTTCATTTAACAAATGCATGATTTTCATCAAATTTTGTGGACTCTCCGTAGCCGAGCCGTCTGTGGCGCTGACATTGATTATTCTAGCTGGAGGAGAAATTGTTTCGATTCAGAATCCGGTCTCGTAATCTTTTTTTTCTTCGATTTTTGATCTTCTTTTCATATCTCATCGTTTTATTTCTCGAAGTAATACTATTAATTACAATTCTGTGGAATTTTTCAAAGAAATTCGTTTAATTAGTATTATTGTGTGCAATACAAATAGAAATATAATATTTGTAGTTCTTCACTATTTATCGGGTGTAGATAAAATAGCGTATGCAACTCTCATGTAATGGTTATTAATACACTGGCATAAACCATACGAAACTCACCTTCGGCTCGTTTCGTATCTCGGTTTATGCTCATATATTAATAACCATCATTACACGATCGTTGCATAATATACTATAATTTGAGTGTTGTTTTAAATAGTGTTTCATAATGGATATCAAACGCTGTGGTATTTGCGGACGAAATAATCAATCATCTATTCATCTATATTAAGTTCCGGTGGTTGGTACAAAACACATGTACTCAAGTTCAACTGGTCAATATAACGCGAGATTATTCTGACGCTGATAAAAGCAAAGTTCATCTTGCTCAGTTTTTACTTTGGTAGAAGTTATATTTGTCTTATTTGCTGGTCGCTTTCCAGAATCTCCCAGTTTTACATATTCGATTCAAGTTCCAACATTAATGACACTGGTTGATACAAAGGATGCATCAACAAAAATTTAAAACCATAGAATAAATGTTCTTTCGGGAGAGTGTTTTCAAACACGGTCTTCTCGTACAGCGTCATAATAGCCTGCACTGTAGATAGTAATCTTCCTTATGAATTGAAATTACTCAGATCAATCTGGGCTATGGAGGGTCCAATTCATTCCGAATTAAACACTATAATGCTCAATGAACGGTATCCATGAATTCCAACTCCACTACCTCTCACGTCGATATCGATATTTCAAAGAATCTCATCAAATTATTTGAGGCAGCACCGAAAAGTAGGAATTTCTATGAATTCTGGTATGACTTTCTCATAACATATCGAGAGTATGAAGGAAATGCATCTATCCGTAATATGTGTATCAAGATGCATATCTGTATTTACGTCAAAACAGAAACAGAAAAACTCGTACAATTTTTGACAGAATTCGTGTATCTTTATCCTTCATCAGGTAGTGTTGAAAAAAGAAAGTAACACGCTGACTCTGCAAAATTTGTTCCAGAGAATTTGCTAATAAAAATTCCTTCAAAGTTCATGATGTCATGTGTCTAGTGTTGACGCTTGACGCCACGGGCGTAGTCAGGTTTTCGTATCGGGGGGAAGTTCAAGATCGTATTGTGGGGGGTTCAAGAAAATAAAAAGACCAAAAGTACATACATGAAGTACAGTATAGACTATATACCTAATTGTTTTAATTTTATGAATGTTAATCTTAACTTTTGGGGGGGGGGGGTTGAACCCCCAGAATCCCCTCCTGGCTACGCCCGTGCTTGATGCCATCTGTAAAGAAATTTCAATAATGTGAATTTCCCTGGATGTCATTATCTAATGAGCCGTAGGTCTAGCGTGTTTGACAAAAATATTAACATTGTACTGGTAAAGAAGTCATTTAACCAGGAATATATACATCTTGGGATCAACAACCACCGGAGGGGCTGATAGCGGTTATTTTGTTCCAGTTGGGAGTGGAGATACTGAATTGCAGACTTCTATAATGGCGTCAATTGATTTTGTCGTCTGAGTGTGAAGATTTTTTTTTTAGTTATTTCGACAAAATAGTTCTTCGTGAGTTATGAGCTGTATTTTGTTCCGGAAGTGGATGAGGAACAAATGCTTCCACAAAAAATGCGCGAAAAAGGTATCGGTTTTTCCAAGAATAACCAAGTGACTTTCCATACTTGAAACGAGTAAATCAAACGACTGAACTATGGAAATCTCCTCGGAAATCTCTCTCAGAACCAAATTTCTAACCCAGATTTTCTGCTCGAAGAGATTTGTTTTTTATTTTAAAATGCCACGAACTGAAAGAGAATTGACATAACGTCCCAATTCGTGTGGAAAATCCAGGTAAATTGAAGAAAATGGTGAATTTTTCTGAACCGCATCATACAATGTAAGTCGTCTTGGGGTACACGACGTCATATTTTTCGAAGAAAACTGCTTGTCGCATATGAGATGTGTTGTAAGTTAGGTATTGAGATATATTTTTTCAAATTTGTGGTTTCTATCGTTCGATTCGAGTATGAAAAATCTGCCCTCTCTCGTCGATAATACAAAATTATGCATTGTTATCCTGAACAGTTTTCTGTAATACATTCAGTTTTGTTGTATAGTTGGAATTGCAATCAAACACTATCTTAGAGCTTGGGAATGAAGAATTAAACTCGTGGATTCGGCTGTTCTGAAACTGTTAAATTCAGCCATTGAATACAGAGAAAAAAATATATATGAAAGACTAATGTTCATCAACATCAGTAAAACCGATAGAAATATGGATTTGCATACCTATTAAATTCGACATGGTGACCACTATCAATTATTATCAATAATTTACTTATGTCGATCAATACCATCAAGGTTCAAATGCGTAAGCCTGGTATCATCTACTTGAATATCAGAGGCAACGGTAAGCAATATGAAGATAAAATAAAAAGAAACTTGTCATTTTTATACTAAGCCGCATCACTAGCGGAAGGGTCTAGTGGGCACACATCCTTCCTTCTAAGGCTCAAAAAGCATGCTATTCGTAATTGATTTTTTTTTACTGAAATCAAAGTTCTTACCATTCTCTCGCAGTTCACTATTCTCCCACAATCTGAATAATCCAATTGAAAATGAATGTGATGGATATTTTTGGGGAGTATTGTACGTTCTCTCTTAACTTCGGCGTTGCTCGCTACGGAATTCACATAATTTTTTACTCTGTGAACTGTATTGATTTATGTAAGTGTCAGTTCAGTGTTGAGTGTTGTTCAAACAAATACGATTTTATTTTTATCCTGCATTATTGTCGTTGGGCGTCGCATTGATTTTGAGATATCGGTACAATGATTATTTGTACAATATTTTCACCACATTATCAAGAATAGAACTATCGTTCAATTATTTCCTGTCATAAAAATGCATTTTTCATTGTTGAAAAAAGTCCATCATGAAGAAACTTCAATTTTGCTATTGTTATAGCAATTCTAAAGATTCCAATGACCCTGACCCTAAACACAAATCCTGCGGTGCCAATTTTTTTCCACATGCAGCTATGTGTGCCTCCCCATAATATCATTCTGAGTGCTCCACTCGGTTTTAAAACGAATTGGGTATAGGAACCGGACAATATTTGCACTTCAATATAGGCAACCCGCAGTTCAGATAGCGAAACAGAGGATATGGCCTGAACTTCATGATAACATTACTATTTCAATAAGTAAACAAAAAATTCGTGGTCATAACCTCATAATCTATGAATAGACCTTTCGTCTCAGAATTGTCCAGTATGGCATTAGCTTCTACGCCGTAGCTAGAGGCACCATTTCAGTGTTTCCAAGGATTGCCATAAATAGTTGAGAACGACACAGATCTTCATCAGCATCTCCGAAGTTTCAAATATCAAGAGACAAGAGAAACTCGGCATTCAAGTCTTCCCAGGCTTCGAATCATTATTATCTTATTTAATGTGATATTGCAGTTTCGCGATTTTTTTATATTAGACAAAGTAAAGTATTTTTTAAAAACATAAACAACAAATTTATGATTTAATATGCATTTTCCCAAGTAGCACAAACGTTCAAGACCAATATTGGTTCAAATTACTGGAATATTAACCTTTTATGGTGTTCATATTGGCCACAAAAAAAAAAGAACATTTGGCGATATTTAATCAATATTCGGAAACAATGTAAGGATATATCGTTTTGACTATATTGGTACAATATTGTTAATGATATATCGACAAAAAAGGTATATTCGATCGATGTCATTTGATAATTCTTAGTTTTCATATTCGGAATTATTCATTTCCTTCATTACCAAATGGTCAACTTGAAAATTTCACTCATTCACATGTACTAACCGAATATTCACCTGGAAAAAACTCTGGCTGCTGCGGGGCTTAATCACGACCTACACTATGGAAATATCATTGTCGACCACTATACACTCTACGGCACGGAGAGACTTGTTTTTAAGGAATTGGGTGGTGTACATGTGGTGACTTCAAGTTAGTTATGTTCGAGACAACATTGAAATTTTAGAAAAGTTTGGTAACAATGGAAATATATCCGAAAAAACACTGAAGGATCTCTGTCTTATGAGATGGCGGTTTAGAATATCAAACTTGCTGTGTAAAAAGTTTTTGACGGAATTTTCTATTATTGAAATGCAGCACATGTCGATATTTCAATTTTTCCAATTATTTAATGAATAATTCATCATGAATATTGCATTACCAATATTGATATATGTTTCAATTTTGATATATGTCTGAATGATGTGATTACTCTCAAAATCACGATACCCCTTTCAGGTTGTGATTCGAAAATGACTATTTGAATATTTCCATTTTACTTTGAGAACAATATTCAAGCAATATCAGAATTCGCATATCTATATTGCAGTATTATGCCAATATGCCACCTAATGTGATAATATAATTTTTTAATCACGCTCCCAAACAATGTCGAATATATATTGGATTGCGATGTTGAAAATAGGGTATATACATAATATTGTAACGAAATGTGCACGTTGACAGCAAAATTTTTTACTAAAGAGAGTTTAGTGCCGAGCATTGGAAAGTTATCAGAGCGATATAAGTGATTGTGTTGTATTGTATTGAGAGTTATAATAAAAGGAGTTCAGTGTTGTTTGGTGTTTTAATCGACGAGCCCAGGGATATATCGTAACAATATGCAGACAATATTGAAATATCTTGTTAAACTGATTATCCATTATCACCTGATATGGTAATTCTGATATCGGTAATGAGTTAATGAACCCATATATTATCAAAATTGAACTCGCAAAATGCAGTTGAAATTTATTGTCAATATTGAACCAATATTCTTGAAATATCGTTTTCTCAACATTGATTCATATTAGTTCAACATAATTTTTTCACTTGAGATATATCTATATTGGACCAATCTGAATTCGAGGTTCAGCCAATATGAAGTGCTACTTGGGTAGAGAGACGAGTAAATAAACACGATGAATATAATGAATAAATGTTATAAGGTTCGTGGACTGGAAAAACTAGCTTCACCTTAAAGAAAAACATGAATCGAGCAGGCGTTTCAGTCCTGATTCAACAACCGCTACATGGATGCGGCGCAATAGTTTTTGGTTTATACAAGTATGCCGTTGCCTATCTAAACTGGTGTGTGTTCCCATCTCTGCAATCATCGATATCTTTCACGACTCCAGAGTGGCCAGTTCCAGCGGTGAAGTACTGTAATTGAGCGGAATCTTGATTGGTTTTCGACCCGCGGTGAATCAAGGCCCACTCTTCAGTTCGGCAGACACTTCCGACTCGGCCACTTAACCGAACAACTGGTCCGAAAGAAAATCGCGGAAACAGGAAATGAAGCCCGCTAGATGGAATGGCGCGATTGCGGCCAACGAAAACGGACCTCGTATCGTCTCCAAACTCGGTTGCCATTTCGTGTGGCGACGTATAAAAGTCCAGACGATTCAGGGGTATTACTCGAGGGGCAAACTGAACATACATGGTGACGATAGGAAAAACTCTAAGTCGTCTCCACAATATAATATTTAAAGGATGTCAGGACGGTGATTCAGTACATGTTTCGAACCTACATAGGTTCATCATCAGCTGAATTAACAATTAATTATGGAGATGAGAACATTCAATTGGGAAAAAAGGTCACATGGTGAAATTTAGATAGGCATTAGAAAAAAATTATATTGGAACGAATAATGAAAATTTTGTGATTAGGGGAATTTAGGATATCCCTAACACAATGATGGTATATATTCACTACCTATCTAAATTTCACCATGTGACCTTTTTTTTCCCAATTGAATTTTTTCATCTCCATAATTAAATGTTAATTCAGCTGATGATGAACCTATGTATGTTCGAAACATGTACTGAATCACCGTCCTGAGATCCTTTAAATATTAAATTGTGGAGACGACTTAGAGTTTTTCTGCATCGTAAATCTCACACTCCACTTTGAGATACAATGGATTTCTACCACATACATGGTGACGATTGGGAAAATTGTTATTCTGAATTATTCCAAAAAGAATAATTGATTTCAAATACGCTTTTATAATCTTGGTTTGTATCTATGATTGTTGTGAAAACTCTGAACGCTGTTTTGACAAACGTCGAAACGTCGGATTAATTTGAATTTTTGAATACCCATCAAGGATCGATGAAAATGCAATAATATGAAAAAATCGTCCCGATATCCTTACTGGGACCTTCAGAATTAACGAAATTTTTGGCGAAGGATTAGGGATCAAGCATATGTAATTAAACTAATGTCGATAGGGTTCCCAGCAAAATATAGCTACGGTACCGCTGAAACACGTATGTTGCCATTGATCCTGAGTTGGGCATCGACTGTTCACAAAATGCAAGGCTACAGAGATGATTATGCATTTATTTTGTTTTCGATTGTTTGCCGCTGGATAAGTTCTGGACAGTATTGGGATAGAAAAAGTTGATTTTTCTGAGTTGACCAGAGGAGTCCCATGTAATGGTGGGGATGACATGACTAGATCACGTCGTAATTGTAAAAAACTGTGCGTTTCGGAGAAAAATTATAGCACATGCTTCAGTTGTCAATTAAACTAAACTAGTTTTATTCATTGCTTTCATTCCATTTGCATTCCTCGGTGAGACCCCACACTCATCATCAATCGAACTTGAATATTTACAATCCACAGAAAAATTTGAAGTTTTCAATAATATTATATATTTATGTGAAATTTCTGCGACTTCAAGATGCTTTCCATGTTGGGCATTTTGGTGCTGATGTTCATGATAATAAAATATATAAATAATATAAAACCACCATGATAAGATAAAAAAAAACAGGATTTTATGAAAAATTGAAGAGAAAAATGAAAAAAATGAGAAATAAATAATAGTTCAAAAGAACTAAGTGACACGCTTTGTGAAAAAATGAACTGAAGAGAAAAAAATATTTTTCAAAAATTCTAATGAAGAGAATTGTAAATGAAAAATAATGTATTGGAATGCAGAAAGGCGTGGGGTTCTTTTTAAGTATTCGATTGACACCATGCACTCAACGCTTTTTTTCCAGTTTTTTACACTAATATCAATTTAAAAGTTGAAAAAAATATTTTTTACTTTCCATTTGTTCACAAAAGCGTAGTTTTCAGTTTTTTTTACAAACTATTTTTTATTTTTCTACGAGCGCACCATACAATATTTTTTGTTCAATTTCGAGTTTCAACTGCTAACTTTGGGTTACAACTCGATATTAAGAAAAAACATGAATGTCCGCTCTACGCTTTCGTAGGAAGCAGATGACCTCAAAAGTTGGAAAAAAAATTGACTTCTGGATTCATTTACTTTTCGGGAAGCTGAAACCGAGAACGAAAATCACATCAAGAATGATGGTGAGTATTGGTTTGGACTTCCATTGTCTATATAATTAACTCGATTGAAAACCGTTGCAAACACTTTCGAGGTGGAAATAATTGAATTTAAACAATGATGGAATATAATTACACGGTAGAACAGTCATATATATATATATATATATAACAAAAACTCAAACTTTGAAAATGAATTGAGAATAAGGTAAATGAACAGCAATAATGAATGACAATAAAATAATATAATTTTGGTCAGAGAAAAACATTCAAATTGTATTGATCAAAAATTGATGATGGGGCATAAAATTGGGGAAATGTGAATAAATATAAGTAGAAGCTTCCAGTTGAGTGTAACTACAACTTTTGATTGCTGGTATCCGCAATCGTCTTCGGGTGATGAATACCTATTGAAAAATAATGGTGTCAGAAAGTACTACGAAATTAACAGTTTGGCGCTATGGAGAAAATTAGGACATATATGTGGTATATTACATAAGAATTGTAGACAACCACACAATCGTTCATGTTTCATGATGAAACTTCTTGAGGAATGAAATGAACTTTGTTTAACTAACAAAACTGTTCTATAGCTTGATTTCAATATGAAAAGAGGCGTAAAAAGAAGGAAGTTTTTACTTGGACAATGTGTTCTAGATTGTGAGATGACTTCAACTTTGTCTCAACTGTCAACTCATCACTCAAACTTCGTTTTTTTCAATTAATACAGGTAATAGAGGATTTTGTTTTGCAAAATTAGGCAGGAGTTATTTTATTGCATGGATAGTTGCAGTCTGACGTACTCAACCTAAAAACACAAAATACTTACAAAAATGGCGAACGGAAGTGCCGCCATTTTGTGAAAAACCGTTTGGGCCTGTATCTCCGTAACCGTGCACTTTAGGCCCACAATTATGAGGACCTTTTTTATAGATAATTAAATTTCCTATCTTTTTTATTCATTAATTTTTTTCGTAGCACTTACCGTTCACGACTTATATTATTATTACTTTTTGTTTATTCACTTTTTTACCGATATCTCTTTAAATAATTGTTTAAACAATAAATTGTTTATAATAAAACTTTTAAATCGATAAATTTTCTACAACTTTTATTCAAAACTTTTTTCTCTAAAGTTAATATTTTTGAAGTTACAACGCGTTCAATGTTGTACTACCGAGTACAAGGTTATTAAGAACGAAGTATGCATAGCGTAATGATGCGAATCCGATACATAATAAAAAAAATATGAATTTTAGAATTTTTTTGATTTAATAAATAATTAATAATTCAAGTTCTTACCTGCAAGAAATAGCGAATACCCATTAAAATTTTTTCTTTGTATTTTCTTTTATACAATTAAATATTACTATAATTAATTTAAAAACTACTGCCATAATTAAACACGCAAATAAAAAAATGGAATATTTATTGAAGAATATATGTGAAATTTATTTTTACAAATGTACACCAAAATGAATCATATGTCTTCTCTGACTCTTTGGCGTTTCGAGGGTGGTGAAGTTTCGATGTTGGTTACATTCTCCTCTTCCTCTTCGTTATCTTCGTCAGTGGCATATAAAGATTGTAACGCCTCTATTAATTTGTCGTTAGAATCATCACCAATAAGTAGTGATACAACAGGCATTCTGGCTCATTTCAAGGTCACATCTAGCGATTGGAGTTGGAATATGCCATCGGTACATGTGGCGGTACATGGGAACGTGTCATGTTCTGGGTACGGCGATTGGAGTTGGAATATGACATCGGTACATGTGACGGTACATGGGTACGTGTCATGTTCTCTCCTGCGGGCAGCAGGCAAAACTTTTTTATTTGAAGAGATATCGAAAAATTACATTTGGAAAAAATGATCAGCGTCGAAAAATAACAAAGACCTATTGTTGGAGAAAAATTAAAAAAAATTACTTTAGATTCTATGGGTGTTTATTGTGTAACATGTCGGTTTTTTTCGGACACTCTGTAGACCATACCGTTGCTCGTAATCGAAAAACAAAAAAACTGTCGTGTATGTCTCAAAATACTCTACACTTTTCAGTCGAAACATTCTTTTCTAAACCGATCGGAAAATGGAAAAATCGGGAAATTTCTGAAATTCATGTTTGGAGTTTTTTTTTGTGAATA